>CALNHX010005193.1:0-62500 GCA_940337035.1 Agriotes lineatus
AATACTAAATTTTAGGAAGTATGATCTTATCAATGACAACAACCAATAAACAAACATGTCGGTCGTTTTGACTACTGTTAGGTAGACAACGGTGCACAATCTGAACATTTAATTTAGTGGTTTTTGAAATTATCAGTGCACTTAAATTTGTTTTCTTAATTTTTGGCCATGTGACCTATACTCAAAAATCAGCTTAGCGTAAGTAAAAAAATGTGTTCTTTCAAATTCCTTAATAAAAAACGGGGGTTGCCATTTAAAAAAAAACCGATGTCGTCATACCTCCTACGCGGGTCACCCTGTATGTATACATTTTATGTGAAAAAATGCGCAAATAAAAATAAAAATCGACGGGTCCCAGCGCTTTTTCCAAAGGTGATTCCTTGAATTTTTAACGAATTTATCCACGACTTTACGAAAGCACTGTATATTAAGTAGATACGGCAGGTTTAATTTTTGCGTGGATATTCAATGACATTTAACTTAAGTGTGAACAACCATGGAAGTTCTTACTTAGTTCTTTTTGTATCAGCTAATTGATGGCATTTAAAATATTTTGTTACTAAAATAGTTTAGTTTGATAAGGGGAAATATTTAGCTATAACTGTTCGAAATGCATATCCCAGATGAATAATCGTCCAACTGGTTTGCTCCACCACAACAATTAAAAACCCTTAACCACAACTGTATATCTTTTTCAACAATTTATATCGTATTCAGTGGAATGTTGCAGTAGATATATTTTAAATTTTTGGGCATAATAGACATTTCATTGCATTTTTAAGGATTTTCTTGTAATGCATTTTATGTCAAAAATGCGTATTTAAAATGTGTAATAATTTTAGAAGCATACAATTTCGTAGCTGGGCCATTGTTCAGAGCTTTTGCTAAGACTTTCAGTTTACAAAATTGAATATAAATACATATTTTGAAGTACCAGAATTGATTGTTTGATGATTGAAAGTTTCCCGGAGACAGGGAAGGTTATTTACAAGTAAATTTTCACTTTCGTTTTGGTTTTACAAAGCAATTAATTTTGATTCATAGATCTATTATGAAGTAATTTAGGACATAGTGGCAAATCGACTGAGATCAATTTCGACTTCTTCTTATGAGCTAAGTCATTGACCTCTTTCCATTTACTTTTTTTGTGATGTTAAATCCTATTTTGGTGGTCTTGCCAGGCTGGTTTTTTATCTCTAGCTATTTTTACTATTATGTCATTAGTCATTAGTCTCATTTAATGTATACAAAAGTTAGAAAATTTATATAAATAAAAATCAAGTAGAAATTAGAATTCTTTCTGAAATTCACAAGTCAGAAGTCAAAATTATGTAGTAGTGAGTCAAATTACATCCGAAGATTCCAAACTGCATCTGATGCACCGTTTTAGCTCCTCGCATTTACATTATTACATTAGAGTGTATACTAATTCTCAAATATTAAATATGTATATATAATAAGCTCTAATGCATCTACTTGAACTTGAATGGTTCCTTGAAGACCTCAACCTCTACGCAAAATTTCGGCTACATTTCTCTACACTGCAGTAAAAAATATAAGTTGCAAAGTCATGACCTCAAATGTCTTTCTTTTGCTTGCTACCAAATCTAACTTTAATCATTCAAAGCCTGCTGCCATGTATTTCAACTAGTAGCTGCTTTATTGCATTGAAACCTATTTTCTTAATACGTGATTCAATTTAAAAGCGATTTAGCTAATAGAATAGAGCGACGAAACAGATTTTTATGTATTGGTTGTCTGGAAAGATTAATTTAGTAGTGGTTTTAAACAAGACTTTAGCTGTTATAAAGAAGAATTTAAAAACAATAGTTCAACTTAGTAGATTAGAATAGTATATTGTGGGTACTTATATAATATTATGTAATAAACTCTGCAATATTAATTAGTTTAAAATTGATTTAATGGTAATAGTTGATACAGATTATAATGGAAACAATATTAAAAATTATGAAAATTAATTTCTTATTATTGGTAAAATACGTGTAGAAAATAAACTGGAACTAAGATTTTAAGGAACTGGATTTTATTCCTAACAAACTGAACCTTGAAGAGCCCCAAACCCCTCCATTTTATTTAGCAATCTTTCCCTAAAAATAGGATGTATGCGGAGATCTTAACTAGGAAATTACATTTTTTCAAGATTTCAAAGACCCATAGCAACAGAAAAAAAGGAAATGAAAATATTACACCCATTTCCAATTTGGAGCAGCAAAATGATATTCAGCCACACCAGTTCTTGCTTGTCGGTTCCGGAAATTTCACGGTTATACAAGATTAATCACACATCTTTAAATATAAAGACGGTATCGCTGTGTATGGAATTCAATTAACATTCTATTGATAGCAATAATGCGAATCTGACAATTGCGTTAGAGCGCGTGTCAAAATATGGTCGTGATCACAGTAGGCACCATTAAGGCACCTACTTGATTTTAAACACGAGGAAGTAAAAGTAACCGCAGCAATGATTGATTTCTTCTATGACACACAACTTTTTACGGGAATGCATTACTGCCAGCATAGTGCAGTCCACGAAAGCAGTTTCGTTACCAAAAAACGTAATTGGGAACCCTAATTTACGTAATTATAGCAACAATGGGAGAGCGCAGGGGTTCGTAGAAATTTCTTCTCTCCGCCCGAGGAGCTACAAGGAAAAAGTTTTAACTGGTCAGTGTTAGCTAATGAGTGAAAAAATGGAGAATTTGGTAGATTACCCCCTAAAGTCATTCTAGCTCGTTATAGAAGCAGTTATGGGAGAGGCTTGTTTAAATTTCATAATACAGAAAATTGAGAATTCCGGTTCTATACGAAAGAAATTAGTATGTAAAGCCAAATTCCAAATCTGAGTGGTTTTGCTTATTATTAAAACCGTTTATAGGAATTTCAGACTGCCATTTAGTTTGGAATTAGAAGATGCCCATCGAGGAGCGCATCGAATTTTTTAGGCAGGCACCCTGAGAATTCGAAGTCTCCGTTCTTCTAAAAATTCTCACCGTATATTAATAAAAAGGCAATTAGAACGCTCTATTTTTAGTTTTACTGGTTTGCTGATGTCATTGGGTTTTTACCTTCAGCAATAACATTATTAATGATAATTCTATAATGTACGTTACATATTTATCGAATTATGATTTAAGTGTTTTGTATTTTTTAACCATGTGAAGTTTTTTGTTTCATTTAAAGCCTTTGTTAAATTGGTAATAAATACTTAAATTTTCGGAATGGTTTTTATACTATACTTTTCATTAATATAAAAGACGCACAAAAATAGTTTTCTGTTTTAAGCGCCAATTGAGAACGGAAATATTTATCAAAACATAGCAGTCGTTTTTTTTTGCTTAAAGAAATTAACAACCTTTTGGTTGTTGGAAAAATCTATATCTAAATAATGAACTTTTTTAACTATTGAGGGTGAAATATACCACAATATTGTATTATTCCTAAAATACGTTTTTAGATAACGTTAATCATTTATAAATACTGGAAGTTATCCAAAAAGTTTGGCTTAAATTGACCAGCGGTAGCTAAAATACAGGGTGTTTCTTAAGTCAACCGTGTGGCTTCTGGAGGTCTGGAAATATGTACATTGTGACATAAAAAGAAGTCTTAAACTCCTCTAAGGCTTTTACCTGAGAAATTTGATAACAAAACGTTTTGGAAGCCGCTACAGTTGTAGTACTTGTAGTAGTGGCATGTTTTTTAAAAGCAGGTGGGTAAAACAAGCCTTAAAATTAGCTAACGTGATTTTATAAAATGTTACAGGTGACAAGCAAACGTCACTTGCTTTTAAAAGTATACCATTTTACTAGAAATTCAGCGGCTCTCAAACTTTTTCTCACATTTTTTATCCTGTTTTATAAGAGAACTGCGGATCTGACGTAAAAACCTTACATGAAACTTCGACTTCTTTTTTATGTTACGATGTAGCTCCAGGAGCCACATGGTCGATTTAAGAAACACCCTATATAATGGAGCAATTAAAACAAAGTAAATAAGCATCCACTTGCATTTTTGTCCTTGCAGTTTTTTTGACAAACAATCAAATAAAATCGAGGTTCACAGTCGATAACTGCCAATTTGTCTAATCTAACAGGAAGGCGGTAATTTACACATATGTCACATGACTCGCCTAATTGGAATTGCATAACGCTTTACATTGTATTTTAAAAATCTGCATATTATAATTTGATATGAGATTTCCTGTACGTTTGAGTTCTCACCTTTTTGCGAAGCCTTCTGGCATAAAAAGTGACTTGTATAGTCGTTTTTATGTTACTCTGTTTAAACATTATGTAAGTGCTTCTTATCATATATTTTTAATTACCTTTGCGGCCGTGTATTATGGTAAGCCACTACCTACTCTCAAAGTTTAAGTTTAGGCTACAGGCATCATGGATCTGAATTTATTAGGCAAGCGGATACAACTTTTTTTGCAGTTCGCAGTCTTTACAACTTTATTATTTATGCAAGAAAAAGTTTAACTTTTATGTTAATAAACAGTAGTTAATTTCTTTGGTAAACATGTCCTTTATATCTGCTATATTTTAGGCATGATTTGAAATTTTGGTGGCTTCTGTAGAAAGTTAGTCATAAAAATGAGACTTACAATGTGTTTTCAGGATATGTTGCTGTTACTAGATCCAGGTGCATAAATTTCTTTTATAAACTTTGAGTTTTGCTCTGTTTTTTGTAGTAAATACTCATAAATCTTACAACATTTTATAACATAACTTAGAATTTCAAAAATGTTCATGGTCCTAGATAATATGTTGAAATTGAATTTTTGTCGTTTTCTGACAAACTAAACTTGATTTTCTAAATTATAATTTAAGTGCTAGTGATTACATTTGATGTACAAGCTTTGAAAGAGAAATCAGCCTAAGAGAAACACAAAATCACATAAGACTCCAGCAGTGTTTTTGTAAAAACAGGTATCTGAAATTTATTTACAATTCTATGAACGAAGAAGGGCGATGCAGAGTCGTAATCAGCCTACAAGTAAGCCAGGACCACAGAATAATTATTATTCTGTGCCAGGACCGTGATGCAACGAAGTATTTGTGTGTTAAGGCATTTTCATATTTGATGGAAAAAATAAAGCACTGTTGAATGCCACAAAATTAACTTGTCAGTGTCAATTTTTCCAAAGACCTTGCATGTTACAATCATTACTCCCACTTACAACGTTTATGATAAAATTGACACTTGTTGACACTGACAAGTTGGTTTTGTGACAATCAACAGTGCTTTATTTTCTCCATCAAATATGGTCGGAAGAAGCCAAGCCAGTTTAAGCCAGCACCGGATTTGAATGAGAATTTTGGATCATCACGCAGGAGCACTAAACTTGTAAGAAAGAAGTGCGGTTTTTCGGACTGTGAGTAAACTTAAACATGTTTCTGATCAGGAAATCAAACGTTTAAAAGTGAAGTAAAGATGAACATAACCTTAAAAAAGGGCCTATTAGACTTTTAGTAGTAATTAAAATTTTCCTTGTGTAATTTTAAGAAAATCATTTGTAAACAAACAGCAACGTCAGTAATTTGTTTTGGTTTATCCAAGGAACTATCTTGTTTGATAATTTAGAACAATAATTGAACAACAGTATGTTGATTTTATCAGTATATTTGTCATTAAGGAAATACTTCATTGTAGGTAACTTATTTGTTTTGTATTAGCGTTACGTCATTACAGTATAACTGATCTGATTTATAGGTCTGCAATACAATTAACAGATCATAATTTAAAATAAATAGTCATTTTGCCCAAATCGATGTTGTTATTGCTCAGTATGAATTATAACAATTGACATTCAAAATAAAGTTAATTATATTACAGTAACCCAGAAGATAAGAGTCGAATGACAGAGGCTGTTCCATTACATGCTGATAAATAAGGGAAATAATCAATGTGTGATAGAAATTCTGTTATTTTACTAAATAAAAAACCCTGAGATAAGTATTAAAGTACTAATTTTCCTTGTACTTTAAATTGTAAAAGGAAGGCTACAGTAATTTATTCAAAATCAAATCACATACGTTGGCTTCCAACTGCTTCGGTTACACCAACAAAATATATCTTAATTTTGATCCTTCTGATATTTATATAAGAATTGGTGACTAATGCAACTACTAAGTAGTTCCAGTGTGTATGTATGTATTCATATTCAAGCTGAGAGTAAGTAGATAGACAATTTAATATGGAATTAACCTGTATCGTCGGATATCCGGTACATACATCCTTATGAATTCATTATTGTACGTGCAGGTGCAGATTTCAAACGCACCTATCTTCTATTGAGGTATATCTTAACCATCCAGGTGATCGCTAAGGTAGTAGTATCTCCATTCAGCCATAAAGGCGATATTAAACGCTTGATACTTAGTGGGTGCAACTGCGGAAACGAGTAACTTACTGGTTCGCTCCAGTCTTTAAAAGTGCTCTCGATAATTAAATAATTAATTAAACCCCATAGGCGATCTAGAAAATGGCTGTAATCAAAGCAGTTTATGAAAGGGATTGGAAGCCGAAGACGACTTTTTTAGTCACACCTGTTTGCATATAAAAAGAAACTTTCACAGGCAATCCAGTGCAAAGACATTATTTTCGGTGTAATTTGATTACCCTTAATAGCTTAAAAGACTTGTTAAAATTAACTGTAATTGTAAACGATGCGAGAAAATTTTACTCAAGCAGTTTAAAGCAATGGTGGTTCAGTATTTTACTGTGTGTCACCAATAGAAAAAGTAAACTGAACCGACGTAAATATATCACAAAACTTTTCCACCATCATTCAGTATGCAATTGATTGCGTCAATTTTGTACCACTAAGAAGTTTCCCTGAAATTTGGTATGCATTTTTAAATTTACTGGGTTTTTTACGTGCCGGTAAGGGAAAATTCTAAGATAATTTTTTAACATAAAAATATTTTGTTTTGTAAGATCACTTGTTTTCCAAATAGGTGTTTTACCCGAATCTTGAAATAATACATATACTTTAGTATTGATAAAGGTTAAATGACAGTAAAGAACTACTTGTTAAAATTGAGTAAAATGAGCAGTAGTTTTTTAATCAAAGATAAAATGATTTCATAGTTTTTTTTTCTCATTTCTTAATCCTTCATTCTTATCATTCATACTTTGAATACTTTGTTAGTGATTATCTTAGTCGATCTGTAGATATGGTTTTGCCAATTTGCATTACTGTGAGCAGTATTTTAAGTAATTGTTCTTCTATTCCAATTTTATACTCAATGGAAAACCAACATTCCGGGCACCAAACAATTTAGAATTTGAGATATGGAGTGAAAATTTATTTTACCTTTTGCTTCTCTCTTCTAACAATTGTTAACGTTGTCAACTTGGACTGCTTTCCACTATCAATTTGTAAGCACAAAAAATGAAAAACAATTTAAACCTATGCATAAACTACTATGCACTGACTTCAGCAACATTATTGCTATTGACGGAGAAATATTAGTGCTATTTACGGAGCAACATATAGGTAAATTCCCGTTCACGACATGTAGGTGCTCAATAGCTGTGACTTACACGAAATTGGGGAACAGCGATAAATTTGTATTTATTTATAGTGCCATCATGGTGTTTTGAATGCCTGTTCTGGAGTGTGGGATCCACAATAGAAAATCTTCTAAGTAATGAAAAATAGTGTGCAGTACTCAGCTCCGAGGAATTTTATTAAGATAACATTAATAAAAATTCATTTAACCGGGCTCCAACAACGGTCAGAATCGCAGTGAATGGATTTTAAAGCATTGCCTAAGCAGTTTGTACCTGCTCGTCGTGACGTCCTGTGATAGCAAAACTCACCAGATGTCTGCACAAAAAGTCCGATAATAGAAAGCAATATTGATACATTTGTAACTGGCATATGCCCTACAACTTGCACAAAATGCATGCCAAAGTTGATAATTTACACGTACAAAATCTTATTCTAAGGTATTTTAAATTAGCGGTAAATTACACATGCAACATACAATAATTATACTTAGCCGAAATACAGTTTAAATGATGCAAAATGCGAAAACCAAGAGAAGTCATAGGCCCAAGGCATCCCACAAAATCTTGGCTGGGCATACTTAATTGCTAGCCAAGTTGAGTGATAAAGGCGGGCTCACTAAACGGCAGCAAATAGAGAGCTTTTTTTTTAAATATGTGCACTGTGCTCTAATAATGGTGAGTACGTGGTGGAAATATTTTTTAATCTATCGCCTGCATTTGACTCCCTTAACCACGATTTCCTTTAAAACAAAGTAGATAATATCGGTATGCGCGGAGTCGTTAACGATCTTGTCACGTCTTATATACGAAAACGGCATTGAGCTGTAAAACATGCTAACCAATACTCAGACATTTTTTCAACAGACCCAGAAATCCCGCAAGGACCTTAGGTCCGCTTATTTATAATATTTTCGTAAGCGATTTAGAAACGCATGTGGACACCGATAGTGGCATTTTGTACGCAGACAATACATGTATATTATTCGCCAAAACAGTTGGGGAGCTGAAATGAGTAGCTTATGTTTTATAATTCGCTGCTTAAATACCGAATTATGTCAGGAACATTTGAGAAATGTTTATTTTGTTTTAATTTAATCGATTCTGTTATACAATGTAATCGTAATCGTGGCAGCTGTGAGTATTAATTCTACAAAAAAAGATCATACGATTAATATATAGGGTGACTTTAATAGTTGTGCGTATATTTTAACTGGTAGAAAAGGACGGTAAAATAACATTATTAGTCCATTAATGTCTTATACAACCTTTAGTTTTCGAAGAAAAGTAGGTAAAGCTCTTCTAAAAAAGTATGAGAGCTACAGATAAGTTTAAATAAATGTAATAATTCAAAACCAAAGAAGCCTGCTTTTTAATATTTATATTAATATCATGTTAACGTCGTATGATATGGTATTAATCTCAGCATTGGTGAAATTAATTTCATGGAATAAATATGACGTTTACATAACAATAATACAAATATTAATACAGTCTCCTTTGTTTTTTAATTATTATATTTATTCAAACTTACGTGTAGCGTCCAAACGTTTTCAGAAATATCTTTTTTCGAAAACTAAAAGTGCTTGTATAAGACATTATTCGATCAGTCATATTATTTTACCATCTTCTTCCTCCAGTTAAAATATTTGTCCAGCTATTAAAGTCATCCTTTATCATTTAAATCCTCGGGATTCGGTACGACCAATATTTAGAAACAAGAAAAGACTAACATTGCCATCTCTATTGATTTACAGGTCGGTTTAATTTTTATAAAAAAATAAAGCTCATTTACGCTTAACAATAGTATTCACCATTCTACCAGCTCAGCTAATAATATTCACATAGGAGTATATCAAACTGTAGATTTTGTTAAATCACCGATGTGACTGTGTGTTCTTGTAAGGAATAAATTGCCATCTGTGGTCAAAGAAACTAAAACGAACTTTAGATATACATTAAAAGAATTTTTGTTAGAGAAGGCCTATTATTCGTTACATGAGTACCTACATTAAATTAATTATGTTGGTTGCTGATATTAATTGTTTTGTTTTATACTATGTACGACCCAAATATATTTGCATAGAATATTCTTGTAATTGATACACCTTGACGAATGTATCCAATACAATAAAAATTATTAGTATTATTATTCTCTAGGATGTTAACGGCAAAAGTTGCGTCGTTCTACAACCGATGTAATAGAGAAGCTTCTCCAGAGTTTCGTCGGTGGGACGATAAATAATGAAAATGGACAGCGATTGTTTAAAATTTTCCACGAGCAATTAACGTGAATCCACACGCAATAACGGAAGGTTTCTTTCCTGGACTTACCAGGACGCAAGAGAATTGCGAAGCTATAGATTGAGGTACAAAGCGTTGATAACACGTCTGTCAACTTCACTATTCCTTGATGATACGGATTGGGGATGGCAAAATCTTAATTTTTCATACTGCACTTCTTCCTGTAAATCTACTTTACAGGGCCTGCTCAAAACTGTTAATCCTCCACAATATTAACTAGTTTTACGTTTGTAAGCGGCCTGTTCATATTTCTGAAATCCCAAAATACTGAAAAAAAAACAATCAACATTTGGTTTCGTTTGCTGTCACGATAGAGGCAATACAACTACACCACTATAAGTTTAAAATGAAGGAAAGTGTAAAATTATGTTCAGTAAATTTCTCACCGTATGTTTGTTATGATACTTCACCTTTCGACCGCCGAAACTGGGTCGTTAGTGATTCAGGCCTTTTGAATTTTTAGAAATAGTATTGCTATTCCTTTAGAAAACTTTTTCTAACTTCAGATGTTCTGAATAAATGCTATTAAGCTATTTATAGAAAATGTTGACTTAAAATTTATGTGTTTTTCTGAAGATATGAAATTATAACACGGTTCAGCTGATAGCATAAATGGTTTCTGGGTTTGAGCTTTGCTCTCGCCAGCATTGTTATAAACATCTCCACTGCAGATGCATTGGCCACTCCTATTTGATGATGTTTAGGCATTAAGACCCTACGGTTGCCAAACTAGATTGGAGAAGTCGATACAATTTTTTTTATGGCCGTTGAAGTTAATGGGGTTAGATCCTAGATTGTCATTGTCCCAGAACCAGAGACTCGTATCTTTGGGTAGCTAACTTGAAAACAGTAAGACATTCTCACTAATTGCAAAAACAGGAATCTGCAAAATTCAACTTGAATAATTAGCTTTAGCGAAATTTTCGCCAAGAACTGGAAGTGGAAATTCATATCTATTAAAATCCTGTCGAAACCATCTATTTCATTTTATAATATTGTAGAAAATATATTAAGTTAAAAATGAAAAGTAGATTTTCTCTATTCTGAAATTGAGAGTGTTTTCACTGAAATTACTTTTTCTTGGAAAGTTTAGGAATTTAGGCATTGTATAGCCAATTACAGGAACAAACAGAGGAAATCGTTTAACTGAATTAGTGGGCTCCAATTTAAACTTCCGTAAGACAGATCGCCGAATGCACCGAAACCGACGTTAGTTGCTTTTTGTGAGTATGGGAAAGTCCACCGCAATCCCGTTCAGTTTAATTAATGGTAGAATACCAATCTCAATCTAGCACGAATAAATTCCGCTCGTGTGCAACAATATTGCTGCCGTGTCTGCAGATAAGGCTAAACCTCTGCAACAACTCATCGGATTTTTAAAGTCCAATCCAGCGGCGGTCAAAGAAAACCGCCCGGCGGTGAAAATCCAAGGAGCAGAACTATCTTCATCAGTTACCATACACTTGCGTATCCGACATTCTTCACCGGAAGGGCACTGACATTGCAGTAGAAGCACTTTGCTGCACATTTCACGGTGTATAGTTGACTAACCTGAGATTAGCCGACCTATGCTATCGCGGGTCGGCTATTGTTTGCCTCGCTATTTTTTCACAAGGAAATTTTTATTGCGTTACGTTTTTCATGCAAATTACAACCTTGCCATTGATACTTCGCAGCCTTAGTGTTTACTATTTGCGGAAGAAATTCATTAGATGCGTGCTTTGGATATGTGGCGTATGATTCAGAACTGTTATTATAGGGTTATTAAATAATGTATTTTGGAATTACGGGTATCTACTTTTTTTGACTATTTAATTTCAGTACTAATTTGTACTGTAGTTTCGTATACGGCAGTGTGAATTTCCGCAATTAGCAGTTCTCTGTGTATTTTATTTAAAAATATTAAATTACACGTTATATCAATAGCAACTATTTCTGAAAATAATTATCACCTTAACAGCATTCACTGGACTCTGCGCTGTTAATGAGGTACAAGTAGTTACTTAAGAAGGTACGATTTAAAATACCTTATAGGATTTTTAACAACAGAAAACTATAACAATTTTCTCATTTATCAATGTTACAAATCGAATATGTAATCAACTAGGTATAGAATCTATTGCGTTTATATTCCATATCAGCTATTGTCCACCCTTGGTTGCTACCGAAAGTTGGACCTTGAATATATTGGGATTAGTTAATAGAGAAATATAGAAATTCCCACGAAAATTTCAAATACACACCTCGGTAGGCGAGCGGCGATCGCCGCTGCAGCCGAGGTCACAGTGAAACGGAGCGCTCGAGCCGGAGCGGTTGAAAGTTCGACTCCCGGCACGGACAGTCTATATTTTCACTTAATTAAGATTTAGGTTTAAGTGACGCCCGCGCCTCCTGAGCCGCGTGAGCGGTTCCGGGGGACAACGTTAGTCGTTAGGGGAAAAAAGTATCCCTATTGAATTTTAACGAACAAAAAGTATATAAACACTTTTATTTCGGAGGCTTTCAGGGCCATTATTTTATTTTTATTTATTTTGGCACTCAGCCAACAGCCGTTAGGCCAATTATAGGCGTCGCCTTACATTTTAAGGGTACTTTCAATCTCACTAACGGCTGTCATGATGTTATGATGGCATCCGGGACCAACTATTTCCGTGGCAGCCGTACCACGAGGCACCGCCAGAAGCAGCCATAGAACTCCCATCCAAGTTCTGACCAGAAGGAGAGTTGCTTAACTCTACTGATCGAACGTGGACGCTTGTTCAAGCTACACTACCCGGGATCTATCATTATCATTTTGTAACGAACCATTTCCGGGTTTGGGCCATGTCACTGTTGAGACAAAAGAGCTCAACGTTGAGTTCCAATTTCGGAAGTGGTTTGTTACCAAAATTAGTGTAAAAATAGCTGCAATTTAAATTATTTCGTTTTTTTCTTAAACTTATATGTAGATGTTTCCAGCTGCATAAGTCAAAAGTGAAAAAGCTCAATCACTATAAGGAATTCAACAGCTCTACAGCTGCTATAAAACGCGTTCCCAAAAATGACCCCACATCTATGAGTATGATTAGTGTGAAAGATTTTATAAACATTTGGTCGCAGCTGCAAAAGTTGAAAACCACTGTTTTAGGTAGTTTGTGTATGAGCTCTAGTTTCGTTAGGGTAGTTAGCAAGCAAATTATTAATTATGATAAATTTTCCCAAAATTCTCTACGAATTGTTCGTATTTTATTTAACGACTTAATAAAAACATCAAATAACTGTGAATGCACTTGTTTTGAAAAATTTACTTCTTCTAATATTCTTGACTTTTCTAAGTTAACACAACATACCGTACATAGGATCAAGTAAAACAAAATATTTATTATTGTAGATATATAATTTGTATGTTTGTATACTAGAGAAATACACATTTACACATTAAGAAACTATTTGTTAATAACAATATCGTTTTGCATTGCTCTATTAAAATTAAATTAAAGATATTGTATTTATTGTAATAGGTAAGCATCTATAGTAGCTTCTGCAGCCTGTATTTAAATTTTTTTATGTATTATATTGTTATTTGAAATTAAATAAATAAATAGCGCACTACGGTATAGTACAGTTTTAATATTTGATTTGTCTACTCTTTGGCTAATTAAAAATTATAATTGCTTAATTATGTTTTATTACAATAAGGTATGTTGCCTTCTATGTTTCATGTATTGGAAACTTATTTAAACTTTTGCGCCGGTTAGCTATTGAGACTCGAATATCTGCAGGGTTATGTTGTTACACATTATAAATTTGTAAACAAAGCCTGTTCGAAAACACAGAAATCCAGCGTATTTTGACCACAAATAAGCCAACAATTAATCAGTTCACCTCAGGTAAATAATAACAATGCATTTCAAATAATCAAATTGTTTGGATAATCTGGAATTTGTTTTTTTCAAAGTGAAAAGGGACGTCAATCTGCTTTCGTCTCTTGCTTGCTCGCCAAATCCACTTCCGGTTTCTACAAAAACGGTGACGCCAAGCTCGTAATTTCTTCCTGGAACGCTTTCAACGGCTGCTGCTTGTCTCTGGACCACAAAACAAAGCCTTGCCCAGGTCCTGTACCTTGCTGACCGCTTCTCGATAGCTCCCAGCCTTGTTGAATCGGGCTCGAAAGATGACCTCGCACTCACTTCTGGTGATAGTTTAGCTGCTGCTGCCTTCTTGTATACCACAAACAAGGGTCTAGACGTTGCACTCTACTTTCTGCTTCAACAGCTCCAAAACTTGCCAAAACTTAGCTTCGAAGACAATCACAAATAGGCGGAACTCTACGTGCAATTTTCTCTCGGACTGCACTAAGGAACACTACTAAAATAACCACAAATTAATTAAAAACGGCTAGCCAAAACTACTACATCCGAGCTTTCGGCTTGGCCTCCCCAATAAAACAGCAACAATTGTACTCTAGATCACCATAGCAACATGTTAAACAAATGATTTAGTAAGTTTTTACAATCTTTGATCTTTAACTTCTAAATGTTTTCTGAAATGTCATTCAGGAATCCTCAAACCGCACTTTGGTTGCATTTTTTCACTTTTAGTTAAATAAATGCTGATTCCCACGCTATTAGCACTTTCTTGTAGTCTTCCTTAATACTCAGATTGCTTTTCAAATGCTCTTTGCATCATTGTGCTTTCTTACACTGCTTAATAACGCTTTAGCTGCTTTATCAATTGTTGGCATTATGATATCAATACAAAACGCTGCATAAAACTTCGATAACGCTTCGAAACACCTTTGTACTTAAGCAAATTCATTATCGTGTCTTGACGTTACACAATTAATGTGTCAGTCATCACAAGTTAGCTACATTTGCCACACTCAGCACAAATATTGAATACAAGCTGAACGCAACCCTGGCGATACTGTTTTATTCAATTACTAACCACTGTTAATTATTTTACAGTTATTGCTAATCATGTATGTATGTATGTATTATCGTTAACCTCGTTTTACCTTTCGGTGTGGAGGCTGGTACTTTATGTGCTTGCAACTTCTTATGTAATTATCAATGTTTACTAGTGACTTCTATTGTTGTAATAAATACAATACCAATTTAGGTCCTATTTGAATCTTTCCTTGGTCTTCGTGCATTAGCAATGCAACCAGAATTGCTGTAAGCGTCATACCATTACAGTATGTATACTCAATTTATGCTATTTATGCTGAAATCTATTACTATTCGTCTGTCAACCCACTTTATGTATTTGAGAATTTTTAAGTATATTTTGCAATTATGTACAAGTGTCTTGAGTAAACCTTGTTTATTCATTCTAGCTTTTATTATGTGAGGTTAAGAAACTGATCAGTGTAGCCCGCCTGAAGTAGCAATACAAGAGTACATACGTACATATGTTAAATATATCTTGATTATTAGTAACAAAATAAACACATCGATGTCATAAATGATACTATAATATAAATGATATTTGGGGATTTAGCAAATTTAATGTTATACTGTTTGTATGCAAGCACTGATTTAACATTTGTGGGCGTGAATATTCGTATTGTACTATTGAATTCTCACGTTGTGTGATAATTTTCTAACTTTTTCTTTGCACTAATAGTAACAGTTCTATTCAGAGCTAAATTACTTAATTTTTGAATGTAGCTTCCTATAACATTATAATTCCTTAATATGACCCACTCAATTGCTACTGTCAGATTTAGTTTTTAAACAAGGTAATCAACAGTATTAAATGGGTTGCGTATACTGTGTGGTCATGTGGTTTTGAAAATATTTTACGAAGCTGTGCACAATACATAAATATAGGTACACGTAAAAGTTACAATAATTTATCTAAATTGAGTATCACTAAAGCGTTTTTATTCACAAATTCTAGCACAATTAACAACAAAATCTAGGATATAGGTAATATAATAAACTAGAAAAGGATTATCAACATTACTAATACTCCTTTTTGGTAGCGAGTGTGGGTCCCATCACAGCGCTCATAATTTTTGTATTGGTACCAAAATCCTCACGATTTCAATTAATTTATGGCAATAACGTGTAAATGTCGTTACTATAGTAGAATATAAGTGAACCATTAATTATTATAACTCATTTACCAACGATTTCTAAGTACTGAAATCCATTTAAAAATTAATGTAGAAAAATTGTTTCGGATGCGAAATTCCTACACATATTTCTTATTATTAATTATTATTAGTTCAAACATTCAATCAGAAATTTTAATCGCAACCAGAAATGCAATCTATCATAGATATTAAAACTATCGTTCAATTTCCTCGAAATTTCCCTGAAATAAAAGTTAGACTGTTATAGCACATGTATACTTACCGTCCTCTAATTGGAACGTTTACGAATTGGTTGTTATTGACATTTCCGTGCCATCATAGAATTTATGAAATTTGTAGGTATAGTTTTGACTAGTCAATTCACCTGTCATCTGTCAAAAAGTGACCAATGAAAATCCAGAATTTGACGTTTCTTGGCCAATCAAAGAAATACCAGCGGATATATCTTCCTAGAAGGTATTCAAGTGAATATTTTAAACAAATGCGATTTTTATTAGAAAAAGTCAATATTAGTGGTCTGTTACTATAGAAATTGCGTAGTTTGTTGGTAGATTTACTGACGTAACTTTTACTACTCATGGTGTTATAAGTGCATAATTGACTGCTACCGCTTGCAAAATTGTTTTTGTGTATAGTGTAACAAATCTGCAGATGAACTGCGAGTAACGTATAAATTGTAGTAAATATTCAGTAACT
The DNA here is from genome assembly GCA_940337035.1 of Agriotes lineatus. Classification (NCBI taxonomy): domain Eukaryota; kingdom Metazoa; phylum Arthropoda; class Insecta; order Coleoptera; family Elateridae; genus Agriotes; species Agriotes lineatus. The sequence goes on from CALNHX010005193.1 coordinate 16,622, forward strand.
CACATGGCAATAAGTTAAGTATGAGTTTTAAAAGGACTAATAATGGTCTTAGGATAGAACTAAAGGCAGTTTTGTATAGCTATAATTTCTATACTTATCGAACTTTAATCTAGATCTCAGCCTGTCAATTAATTTATAAGGGATATTTGCTCAAAAAAACTGGAAACTGTCACGGTTCTTCCTTTTTACGGAGGGAAGACGAAGAAGGTATTCTAATCATAAACAAATCACCTTCCAATATTTCTTTAAAACTTTACGTTTCAGGGTCCCTGGATGACGAAAAACATGTTTTCTCAATTTCGTTTGTATGTCTGTCTGTCCATCTGTTGCGGTATAGCTCAAAAACCATTTTTTGTAGGAAAATGACATTTTGGATCCGGACTATAGCCTATGTTTACCAGGGTGGATACCTTAAAAAATACAATGTTGTGTATTTCTGCTTTAACTGAGGAATGGATAAAAGTAATAATCTACACACAGCTCAGGCTTTACCCTTGACGAAAATGAGATCTAACAGCTACAGGGTGAACATCGCAAATGGGACAGAATTATATAGCGTCTTTATAACGCAGCGAGAATCTCATTGCACTAGTTGCCGCGTATGACTCGGTCCGACACACTCCTTGGAGATCAAGTGCCAATCTCACCGCATGCATTGTTTGTTTTAATTTACAAATTGATGTAATGGGCGTTACTAAGCGTTTACTTTCACTGTTTCAGTATAATTAGAAATATTAAGATAGTTATGTATATTTTGAACATAATTTTGAACACTCTTGTTTTCCTTTGCTACTTTTTGAACTTTTAGTTTCAAAATTTTCACTTGCGAGGGAAGTTTCGAGCGAAGCTCTTACTTTTCAACTGGTATGTATTCATAGCACAGTTACGTTGTTCAGAGCAAACAAAATTGAATCAAATACGTATATAGTAACCGAATTATGGATTCGCGTAATTATGCCCTTTTCTACTGCATGAGAAGTTTTTGGAAATGGCTGTGATCTTTTATGTGTTAAAATGTTCTGAAATCATCTCTTTCGAATTCTTTCAAAGGGCCAGTCAATTTTAAAGCCTCATCATAACAATTTATCCAAACAAAATGTTGGATTTACGTCTTCTCATTTACTTCTGTTACCTCCCTCACTGTTAGTTTCAATTCCAAAGTTCAAGCTTTTGATATCACGGTTGCCGTCTCTCGTATGGATATTTATAGCTTCTTTTACTCTATGACACTTCTCAACAAATCAGAATCTTCATGATCAAATTTGGTTGAACTACGGTCGCATATTCTTAAGAAACACTTGATTCCAGATTTCCCGAAATATTTCTTTAGGGTGGGGAAGTTACTTTACTTCAAGACGCTTTTATGACATATAACACAAATTTTTGAGTTCTGATGTAGATTTGTTCCTCATATCGGTAATACGTTTTGAAATTATGTATGGTCCCTTAGTTCGAAATCATGTTAGGTGGAAGAAAAATAATTTTTATGGTGATCGCTGTAAAATTTAGTAAATTATGGTTAATTATTTATATTAAATTGTCCAATTTTGTATTTCAGTGAACAAGAATATAATACAATTTTGGAAACTGTTTTATATTATTCTTCATGTTTTCCTTGTGACCTAACAAGTATTTCTAAAATGGAATACCATGAATAAAATAATGTTGAATTAGTAGTTTAAGTGACCATCGTTTTTAACTGAAACTGTTTTATTTTAAACTTCAGTTACGTGTTGGTGAAGGTAACTTGCGATTTAGCTTATAGTTCGCCCATAACAAATGAATTTGTAAAACGTAATAACTAAGGACGTATATATTATCCTAATATTATTTTGTACTTTATTGCATGCAAAATATAAATGTGAAACCATCTGCAGTTTAAAATTACATAAAAATGAAACAGATTCGTTTTTGTTTAAAAAATTTGATTCTTTAAAAATGCGTTTGGATCTCTGGCTGCCATAGAATAAATAGAAAATATACATTGGCAAATATAAAGAACACCTTGAAAATGATTGAATAGGATAAAAACAATCTTAAAAATCATTGGGATAACGATAACGTAGTGCTTGAGGGTTTGCAAGAATGTGTGTTATAAGAAATGAGAATAACAGTCTGTTATTGTAAATTACCATTATTTATTAAATATTATATGCTTTGAATTTTTTCTAGCCTTAGAGAACAAATGATTATTTGCATAAATACGCTAATAACTTATTTTCACTTATCAGCTACAAGTGAAGCTTTTACCATTTTACGCAATTGTTCAAAGTCAGAATCCTTTCACTGCTCGTTCTGAAGTGTTATTACATGAAATTGCAAAACTACTTATAAGGTTTGACCCAAAGTCCAATGAATTCACTTTGCAGGAAGTTAAAATAATAATCTTGCCAATTACACCAAATCCTCGGCTGATTCTACTGCCGGTAGCTAAAATGTAAACACACATGCGCTCTCATGCTACTAGGTAGCAATTTCTGTAATTACAATAATTCTAGAACGTGTGGAACTGCACAGTAACCACAATCACGCCTCTCCTACTCTAGCATGACGATCAGTAAACTATGACATATTGAACACACATCCGATTAGAGAGCACGCAGCGAGTTAGCGTTTTTCAGGCTTAGCGAAAGTGTGAGAAAAGGCGACGCTGAAAAAGAGCATGTCATGTAGATCACCTATCCTGGCTTTAGTAATATGATAATCAGCCGTATAATTCCCCATCGCAAAAACCGTCAAAGAAAGCAGACATTATCGTTTAAAATAATAGCTGAGAAATTCTATAGAACAATCAATTACGCCACAACTGAATAGCAATCCACGCATGCGAATGCCTAGTTTATCATAAACATTTTAATTATCCAAGAATGTTCTTTGTGCTTTGACCGGTGAGAGGAAATTTTGGCGGCGCTTTAAAACGTTTTATATGTTCCACATTTGTTGGAGATTTTTACTTTTATTTAACCCATTCGGGAAGATGTTAGTTCTTAATTTTAGAAACGAATTTTAGGAAACAATTTAATTACTGTATATAGAGGGCAAACAGCTACACCAAGTATATTTTCTTGTACAAATGTCAATTTTGGAAATGTGCTGAATGTCAAATGGGTTGTTCTCCTAATTATTTTAGAGCCAAGGTGTTTTTTAACGCTTTTTAAGAGAAAAACTACTGAATTAACCCATTCAGCCCATGTATCTATCGTCATCTGTATGGTTAGAATTGTAAATATTTTTAAATTAACAAAGTTTGTCTATTTAGTACATATGTTATGATCCAAAGCAACTTGCAAAATGAAACCAGCTTCCCCTGGTTGTAAATAAAATTGATTTTTATTCTACATTCTACTGTTTAAAATTTTCCATTTTTCTGAAAGAAGAAAAATTCACAGACGTCTTCCTGAGTGCGAATTTTCACATTTTTGAAGCAATATAAAAGAATGTTCTCATAATAGAATATACGGAGGTAATTATTTATAACATACTTTGTTGATATTGTAAACTGTACGTATAGGGTATGCGATTAAAACAACTTTATGCGGTAACAGTTAACGCACCCTGGTATTTCACCGGGGCTATGTTAACGAACGGATTGAAAATGATGCGGGGTGAACACGTGCCAGACGACTTGTAGACACGGGAATCCCGAAAGTCGTAAACCGAATAAATGACTGGAATGAACTGACCTACTCCCGGCGCTTTTCTGTTCTTTATTTGCGTAAGTAGAGTGTTACCCTTCTGTTGCAGCCCGATATCTTTTAGGCCAAAGTATTTGGTCACTTTTGTCTCAATGTCTTGCGTCACCTAAGGGTTTTATTACTGGACTGCTGGGATTGCTTCTCTTCTTACGCAACCGATTTTTGTCTCCAAAAGGGTTCATCTACCTGTTGTTTAGATGACGTAATATTGCTAAGATCTAAGTTTTAAATTAATTTTTTACACTGAAATTGCGAAAGCAATTCGTCACCTGCTGTACTAATTACATCATTTATGACACTAGTCACTTGGGCGTAGCGTTACATCTAAAATTAGTTATCCACTGACTTCGACTGCACAACTTGTCGATCTGAAATTTTTGGGTTATATGATTTCCTGCGCTGCTTTTGCAGACTTTTCACGGGGCGCTACACGTGGTCATGTATTCGCTACATATGTTTGAAATTCAAAACAGTGTATGTCATTGCATGTACAGGCAATACCACGACGATAACTCATATGCGAACTCGAAGGTTTGTATTATACTTTATTTAGGTAATATAACAGCTGCTTAATGTTCGACGTGCTCTCCTTTTAACTCAACTGAAACTTCATAATACATCTAAACCTGAAATTGTTGAAATGATTGTCCAGTCAGTATTATCCAAAGTTATTTACATGCTCGTCGTGCTAGTGCTTCATTCAAGTTTTTGTTTCTCATTCTTCCTAGTCCATTATGGTGCCCAGCATTGTCATAAAAGGGTTGCACGTTTTTTCGAGTAAGTTTTCCTTTTGGTTCACTTAATACAACGAATAATAAGGAACATTAATTGTTAGTTGCTGTGTAAGAAGATAGGTATATATAACACTCAGCATCGTCTTTTTAGTGGTTGGTATCAGGTTTTGCTTTTTTGAGTGCTGGAAATTGCTTATGTCTACATCATATACTTGTTCGTTTTATCTCTCCAATAAAATGGCGCCTCCATGATTTATCGCACATACTGACTCCTGAGTCGTTCTCTTTCAGAAGCTCCCTTTGAAAACTTCCAAAGACGTCTTTTCTGTTTTGGAATAACGAGACGGAGAACCCAGCAAACAATCGACACTTGAATAACGACAAGTTTCCGAACTGGATGTGTGCTTGCCGAAACGCTTTACACCGTTCGCACATCTATGTTTTTGAGAAAAAATCATTTTCCAAAGTGTGCTGTAAGTCTGATCGAAGTTCCAGCCGATTTTACGTTTTTCTTGACTAGAAACTTGATTATCACTCTTTGTGTGACAGAATACTGAACTGGTTGCTCTGACGAATGACTACCCTGAAATATATTTGACATACGCGTACTAGACACTGTAAAAACAACCATAATAGTATATTATGTTATTAGGAGCACAATTTATACTTTATGTGGCGTAGTTGGACGGTTGAGCCGAACCACAAAAATATACTTTTGCTCTGAATAACATACCTACACTATTTATAACAAATCGTCAGCGGAGATAATAACTTTATCTGCTGCTGACGAGCGGCAGATAGAGTGTTTAAATGCCATGGCAATGAAGTGACAGTTGAGCATAATCAATCAAGCAGAATAATGTCACATTTTACTGACGTTTTAAGAAAAAAAATAAGTGTGTTTATTATAATTAACTTGGATTTTTAAAGAACTCACCGTAACAAATAGGTCGTACAGCTAAACAAAGAAACTTCCGGTTCATTTCTCAACTACCCTCGTATATTTCACTTCTTTTTTTAAATCACCAGCGCATAATCTGAATTTTACAAAAATTTTAAATAATTCTTGTCGGATGAGTTAGAAGATGTGTTGAGAACATTATTTTCGTCGTTTATACGTGCTGTACTGAATTAGGTGCAACTACAGTTGCCTCCGTGCATCTCTTTTATCTACGGTAATTAATTCGCTATTTTATTACCGTGTGTGTACTTTGAAATCGAGGCAGGAACAATAGATTGTACGCTAGAAAGTTTTTATCTGTCGCTAACTACAGCTGTTAAAGCCACTAAACATGTGATTAGAGCTTAGAGTAGGTAATTAGGTTCCGAACTTTTTGTGCATGCGCTCTGCTGAGACGTGAAGTGAAATGACCTTTGCGGTACATTTAATTAATTAATTGACGGGATAATTATTAATTTGGACCGGCAGCCACGGTGAGCGCCGACAAATTTACTCTCCACTGATCCACATATCAGTTTTACCAATAGCTTATTTTTTGCACTTCATCTGATGCTAATGTCTTCATACGTTTAAAAATGCTGCGCCTCTAGTTTAATATCAAGAAATTAAACTAGAAATTACCGTTGTAAATTAAGTCAGTCTGTAATTTGTTCTCCAACTTTCAACTACTCTGATTTATAGCTTGCTTTAAAATATTTTGAATCAATAAGCTGATATTTAGCACATACTAAATCACAATTTTATTATCCTGGCATTTTCCGCTTCATTAATCATCGCTAGAACTAAAACCTCTTAAGATGAGTAATTTAGTAAAGAATAAGAAATGATAGTTTAACAATTAATTAGAAACATATAAGCTTTGTGTTGAAATACTCTACATCAATGATTTTTAACTAAATAAATAATTTGTATTTGAAGTATATCTACACAATAATTGCAGTAATTTGCTTTTTTTATCGGTTTTATAAATGTGTTTAGGTGTCAAATTTTGTGAAGTATTTAATTTAGTGTATTGGGGAATATAAAATATTCGTCGAAATCGTTTTTTTCCATTTCGCGAAACCTGCATTGAATTCTAAAGTAAATGCTTATGAACCAGTTTTCGAGGCAATGGATGTCAATATTACATTTTTATTTACACGTATGTAATCAATTTCAATTACGTATTATTAGTACAAATCGTTTAAAATATCACCACGTATCATATTAATCCTGGACACAAAACTGTTTGAATAAAATACGATTTAACTATAAGGAAACTTAAAAATATATTGATAGAACAAAAAAGGTTGATGTGGTAGGGCACATCCACAGAATGCAGTAGACAAGATGATCAAAACAAATGATGCGTTATGTATTGATATTATAATGCCAACAATCAATAAGGCAGCTAAAGGGTTATTAAGTAGTGTAAGAAAGAACAATGATGCAAAGAGCATTTGAAAAGTAACCGGTATTTATTTAACTAAAAGTGAAAAAATGCAATCAAACTGCGGTTAGAGTGTTCGTGAATGACATTTCAGAAAACATTTAGAAGTCAAAGATTGTAAAAACTTATTAAAAGAATTGTATAACATGTTGCTATGGTGACATAGAGCATTAATTGTTGCTGTTTATTGGGGAAGCCAAGCCGAAAGCTTGTGTGTAGTTTTGGCTCTCCGTTTTCAATTTATTTCGTTGATGAAAGTATATTACTTGTGCCAGTTGTTGAGTGTTATTTATTTACCATTGTGGCGAGGGCAGTTGTGGTTAATTTGGTAGTGTTCAGTTTCCAGACAAAATTGAACCGGGAGCTTCGCCTATTTGTGATTGTCCTCGAAGCTAAGTTTTGGCAAATTTTGGAGCTGCGGGAAGCAGAAAGCAGAGTGCAGCGTCTAGAGCAGCCCTTGTTTGTGGTTTATAAGAAGGCAGCAGCAGCTAAAACATCGTCAAGAGGCAGGTATAAGCTTGGCGTCCCTTTCAACCGTTGGCCAGTTCATACCCGATTCAACAAGGCTGGGAGCTACGAGAAACGGACAGCAAGGTGCAGCACCTGGGGAAGGGGCTTTGTTCGTATACCAGAGACAGGCAGCAGCCGCTGAAAGCATTCCAGGAAGAAATTGCGAGCTTGGCATCACCTTTTTCAGAAACTGAAAGTAGATTTGGCGAACAAGTAAGAAACAAATGCGTGTTGACGTTCACTTAAAAAAAACAAAATTCCAGGTTAGCCAAACAACTTGATTATTTGAATTGCATTGCAGGTGAACTGATTAATTGTGGTCAAAATATGGTGAATTTCTGTGTTTTTCGAACAGCTTTTTTGCAGTCAATATTTAAGGTTATCTGTCAGTCGTTAAAAAGCGAGAATTTGCTATACAATGGTAAAATCTATACTGTGTAACAACCTAACCCTGCAGATAGTCGAGTATCAATAATTAGTCGGCGCAAAAGTTTAAATAGGTTACCAATAGATAAAATATATAAGACAACATACAATTGCAATAAAACATAATTGAATAATCATAATTTTTAATAAGCCCCAGAGGAGGCAAATCAAAATAAAATTGTATTGTGATGGGTTATTTATTTATTTAATTATGTATGTTACTTTTTATAGCCGATGCTGTTTTTTAACATTTGTACTTCAAACTTGACATTTTTTCTTCCCGTAAATATCCGTGCAGCTAATATTTTAAAATAATGGCTGTTCAATCTACCAATAACTTTTGAAAAACTAAAGTAATATTCTAAACTTGACCTAGTACGTTCGATCAAATATGCTGCACACGTATTAATAAAGAATAAACATTCTAAATGCTCACCCGTGTTTTGGGTATACAGAGAAAGGATTTGCGAACGAACTTAAAACTTGTTAACATTAATTAAGAGCCAAACATTTTCGGTTTTGTTTGATGGTCCTTTCATCCAACCAAAGTGCACACTTCATACCTGTTAAATTAAATTGCTATGTCTACAGAAAAGGCAAAGTAAACAATATTTGCAAAAGCGAAGGACAAAAGTATTAATTAACTTTTTATGTGGTTTGCACCTGCCAATATAGATGGTCTGGCACATAATTTGATTTTATTTTGTGCACTTCTATTCGCTCTAACTATCTGAGTAGTCTTAAGAAATGACAATAATAATAAAATAATTTAAAATACAATATGATGTATTGAAGTTAAAATTTAAAAAATGTCGTAAATGTCAAAAGTGAAAATAGTGAAAGAAACATTACAATAAAATAAACAATAGTTATGTAAACAAAAGAAGCATAGTTATTGGTTATCCTATAGTAAATATTACACCCCAGTGATTACTCAATGGACATTCATACGTTTTAATGTTACAGTCTGTACGACTGTTTAAAAAATATTGACAAAGCAACATAAAAGAACTTTTACAGTTGCTGGAAGCTAATCTTACAGAACTATTCGAATAAATTTTACATTTTATTGTGCCCCGCTCTAACGATTTACCACAACGCGTAATGGTTATGCTGAATATTTTTATATAGTTATTGGCCATACTTTATATTATTTTAGTTTATGATGATTGCGAAATCGATTATTTATATACCGGTTAACGCAATATTTATGGCAGTAGTGGTTTATGCAATTTTAAATTTTTTATTAGTTGCATTTCTGTTGCTAAATAATTTTACCCTTATCTCATTTTAGTTACAGACTTTCTTAGATGTCCCACATTTGTGCTATTATTAATTACAGGTAGCAGTATTGATTGAAGTAAGTAATGTTTAAAGAGCTTTCGTCTTCCACTTTCCATTTATTTTGTGCTCCCGGTAGTAGTGACATTCTTATCTTCAGTTTTAATCCACTGAACCTAACGTACAACTACAGATTTAGTGTTGTCTCCAAATAAACGAATTTTTTCAAGTGTCAATGCTTTTTGAGTAACTGTAAGTTGTTATAAAGTGTATTTTTTATTTTTTTCGTTAGTTTGATTAGGGTATTATTGTATGACCTATTTGTGTAATAATTTCTAATTATTCTACCTTTTTTTGAATAATTATTTTCCAGCGTTTAGTTGTAACTTCTTAATTATCAAACTTACCCTACATCAAAATCAATACACTGGCAATTGAAAGATGTATATATTTTTTAATAAAGTTTTGTAAAAGTTTTATTTTAGAAATTTTGTTAGTATTTGCGCTGTGTTTATTTAATATTATCAGTCATCTCCACTCTGTATGTATTTATATTGATTGAAATAATGGCATTGTGTGATGATTCATTACGTCTTCGTTTTTACTGAAGCCCCGCCACTCAGCTCTTGCAGCTTTTGTTCTCCAGTTATTATTCTCTGATTTTAGTTCAGATTTCATATCTTTTAAATTACAAGTATACTGTATATTCGATAGTTATTTTAAGTATTTGGACATTTACTTTTGTTTTACTGTCGTTTTAATTATTTTGGTTTGCATAATGGCGTATTTCACTGCTTTCACGTGAAAGCTTAAATAACCCCATCTTTCCGTGCTTTTTTATATTATTAATACATGTCTAACATATTAAAATTGTAGTTTATAAAAAACTTAATCGAATAATAATGACATGCAAACCAGATTACGCAGTGTAATTGAAGTTTACTTTCTCAACTTCATTGGAATTTTTATTTTTTGCTGTTATATCGTAATTTCTAAATATGAATTATTTTATATTCTTATAAATGCTGTGTGATTTTTGTTCGAAAACCTTAGCCATATTAATATTTATCTAATCTGTTAGTCTTTTTACTTATTTATTGAGGTAATTTGAATTTAGCTGGTCAATAGTTACAACAATAGACTATTCCACTATAGTGCGTCTCGCGGTGATGATTCAGTGCAGAATCTTATGGAAAGTGATGTTGCTAAACTTCTGTGTAAAATTGTGTTTGTTTGTTTGTTTGTTAATGGACAAGGTCTAGGCATGCAGAGTACCAGGTGCCTTAGACACCGACTGCTTTGGTCATATGCTCAAAGTCCTACTTATAATTTTGCCGATGTAAAAAATTGTGCGCCAAGTAAATATGCACCTGTCAGTCATAAACTACTCTTCCTTTTATAATCCATTCTTTTACAACTTTTTGTAGGCGGCTAGGCGATAGGTAAACGTCAACCGACGTCAACATAACCTAAAAAAGTTGGTTAAAATGTTGTAATTTCACGATTTCTCGATTTAAAAAAACATAGTGTACACCTCGGCACTGAAGTTCCTTTTTATCCCGCATGTGGTTTATTTGCCTTGGCCCTACGGGCCTCGGCAACTAAATCCACATTCGTGATAAAAAGCTAAACTCCAGTGTCTTGGTATACAAACTACCATTATTTATAAAACACATTAAATATTTATTTAATTAAAAAGCGAACTACAGGTACGCCTTAGTTACATTGAAATAAAAAAGAAACAAAAATGCGTTTTGGTAACAGAAGTACCTACTTTTTAAGTGGCAAATTACCAATTTACTTAGAAAATAATGTTTAATATGTTAGTGATACAAGACCATTTTACCAAAACCTGTAATAATGTACCTATATGTTAGACTCAGATGGCAAATTCGCTCACCTGCCGACATAGAATGCTCAATCCGGGAACTGAGTAAAACCTAAATTCGCCCAATTGTCGAATTAATTTGCTCAATTGTAGAATTGCCCAAATTGATTTCGGCAGATGAGCAAATTTCGCATCTGAGTGTAGTATATACCAGATGTCCCACACAGTACGGGCCATAGGGTGACTGCTATGGTAAAAAACACAAAGGACACCTGAGAATATTTTTTGAGCTTATACTGTCTTGTATTTTTGCTTTTCTGGCAACGTAAATTGATAATTTTGAAGTTGGTTGCATTTTGATATCAGTGGTTCTTCATAAACAATAATGCAAGTTACTTTATTCGCAACCATATATGTAATGTTAACATTACTGACCTCATTTGAGTGTGGGAAGTCGTACATTTCCGCCTGCAGTGTAGGTAGGGACACTGGGAATTTCGTTCATCCATTCATGCGCGTCACAACCTGTCGTATCATATTATAATAATTTTTCCAATTATTGTTTAGAATAAAGTGGTTGCGAATAAAATAGTATACATACCACGGTGAAAAGTTTCATTCCTGTCTCTAGATAAAGTTGACCTCGACGCTACGCGTCTAGGTTAACTACTTAATCTCTCGGCAGGAATGAAACACTTTCCACCTCGGTATGTATTATACTATTATTATACGCTGTACTCAAATAGCTAAAGCTAATAAGTTCATTTATCATTAAAAGTTACAAAACACTTAAATCATAATTATGGTATTTGAACATAGCTCTAATTCTGGAGAAGGTATTTAAATAAGAAAGTACATTAAAGAGTTTAAAGTAAAGTATATTAAAGTATTCCAATATTTACTTCCATTGTCAATAACATTTAGGGAGAATTTAAAGAAAAAATTGCGGCCATCTCGTTTTTAAAATTATTTAATACAATGTAGGTACTTGTGAATTTTCAGTCACCCTTAAAGTTGCAATATGTTCTGTTCCTTGCCTCCCTCTGGCTATGCTTTACGAAAACTTATGCTGTCCTGCAACTACTTAGATTTGCCCATGTAGGGGAGAAAACTTCCATATGTTTGCATTGCCGTATCTTCCCGGTACTGAAATTTCGCTGTGAGAAGCACTGTAGTAGCAAACTTTTTCTAACGAGGCATAATATACGTAAAGTAACGATACAAACGCGTTCAAAATTTTAAAAAGATATTTATTTACAAACCTTTAACTGGAAATTACTTACATATACTTTGAACATACTCAACGTATCCTCGACTCATAGCAACCTGTCCTTTGAACCACGCCACGTCCTTCACTTCATTATCGTTTTAAACCATTTTCAGGTGAAGAAAGAAAACAATTTTTAGGTGAAGAAAGAGCACAGGCGGCAGTAATTTGTTTGTTAATTTCTACTGGGTGCACACATTTTACTTGTAGAAAACCTCTAGGGAAAAAAACCCCATTTGGCGGGATTTTGGATCCATTTCGACATTTTAAAGCAGTGCTACTCAAATATATCTTGAACAAAACCTATTCTACTAGTGACAAACTAAAGTGAAAGAATCAATTGAATGGCCACAGCCAGTAAAAAGACATTCCCCATCGGCTTTGATGAAATGTATCTTTACTTTGCGAAGACGCCGTGTGTACATATTTCTGTAATTACAAAATTACATTGTTATTTTATATACCTACATTCTTGTTTTGATCTATGACCCCGACCATTGTCTCTATCGCCCGTTTCTTTTTAAGCCGTTTTACTAGAAATAAGAGCGGACCTTACCTAAGAGTGAAGGTGAATATAATATTGTAATACGTATTTATCTTCAATGCCCCAAATATTCGAGAAATAATTATTTGAAAATTTTGCTTCCACCATTAACTGCTATACAATAGACAAAAACAAAATTGGAAAACTTTGGTGTCATTTTATTCAGTATATTTTTTCCATAAAACTTTCTTCTGTTATTTAAGATCAACGTAATTCGTTTTTGTTTTGTTTTGGTGTATCTCATTAACAATCTCCTCAATGTCTTGTTTAGTGCGCATACTCCAGTTAATATTTTGTCATAGGTTCGCTAGGATTTCGCTTATACTATGTAGTACACACCGTATACATCTATTTAAGTCAAATTTTCTTGCTTAATCTCAACATTGATATGGTTCTGAATTTTTCTCTATGCTACATATTATACTTCTTTTTTTATTTTCCTGTATTTTTAGATGGAATTTCATATAATTAACCTCTTCTTCCCGGTACCAACTAATTAATTTCAGTTTACATCCATGACCAATTTTCCTCATAAATGTAACTTGATGTGTGAAAATATTCGTATGAACATTTTTACCGATTGTTTTTCATTATGTACAGATAAAATTAAATTTTTCTATTGATCTTATTTTGTGCCACTGTTTATTTTTCACGTAACATTGAACAGATTTTGGTAATTTCTAGGTTTCTTAAAATGCCCTTCCTTGTTATTAATGAAATAATTTTGACAACCATTTCATATAACAAATAGTCGAATAATGACAAGACATTTAAAATATTCAACATCCAGTGGAAAAATGTTTTGGTGAACGAAATACTTCTATAAAACTTCATATTAAATCAGTTGTTTTTCCAAGGTGTCATATTCTCTCCTCTTGGATGAAAAGCTGAGATGTAACCGGAAATAGTCCTAAAGTGTTGGTTTAGATTGATATATTCCGCATATACTTAGGGGGACCAAGTTATACATAGAATCGAACATCATCACTTGCTGACTCACTATCCTATTTACTACCAGTTGGTTTTTCTGTTTTATCACTTTGGCTGTTATTAAGATAAATGGGAAATTGGTTTAAACTATCCACACTAATGGTATTTTCAATAGGAATCATTATAAACAGTACCATACATCTTTATGTTGTAGTATAAAGGAACAATGGGTCCTTTGTTGTATGTCTAGTTCAGTTAAAGAGGTTTACTGTTTTCCAAAATAGGAGTATCCTCTAAGCTGAATCATTAAGAAAAGGCCAATTTAAATTTGCAAATGCCGTTAATAAAAAAAAATATGGCAAAGCATCTTTTACAGGAAACGTGCTGAATTCGGCGTTGCAGAATTAGAAACGCGGCATTTGCGCGATCCATCGAAGAATAGGTTAATAGATGGTTACGTACGATACTGCGAAAATGTCGATCATTGCAAAAATTATGTCAGCACACAGTTACACGCCGATTTTCTATTTCAGTCGATTCTGCCCTCGCCACGCCAATTCATTTTAATAGAATAAGTCGAGCGTTTGCAATAAAGTGTCTTAAACGTCCGAATGACCTCGATCATGTATCAAAGGTACTTCTGCACTACTGTGTCCTCATTGTGAAACTGATTTTTACTATACTATTAAAAATGGAGGCCGTCGTGAGCACTATATAAGGCCGGCGCTATTGATGCTTATTAATGTGCAACACTGCAGCGAACAGGTCTTTTAATGATCACACCGACGCCGACGCACCGACCTATTTCCCAATTCACATTCGCATCTCTGAATGAGTGCTGCAGCTTGTTTTGATATTTTATGGATCATTAGACGCTCTTCGCGTTTCAACTTCACCTCCAGCGTTGTAGTAATGACGGGAGAGGGTCTTGTTCCACACGGATAGGTTATTTTATTATAGGCATTAAAATTTTTGTGTGATTAGCCTGTATTATAGGTATTCAGATTTATGTATGACGAGATTGTTACTTACGCTGTTATATGCCATTGTATACGAAAGACAAATGAATGAATTTTAAGATCTTAGGTTTGCTTCTCTTGAACGTGTTTATCGAGTTTACTTTCTAATGCTCAACGTACCTATATCAGGTTTAGTGCTGCTTTCGTTCTTACGCATGTTCTTTGTTTAAAGTGCTGGCTTAGTCATTTTAGCACGTGTTACGTTTTTGGAAAGTTCGACAATTAATTAGCATAAACTTCATTAACGAATCTCGGTAATTGTGTTTTAATTTTCTAAGTGCTTTGTTCGATGCAATTAAGACCCAATTCAGCTCCATTTATACAGTCTAAAAATTGAGAAAACCCACCAGTAGGACTTGTTACAATTTAATGTGTAGAAGGTTTTTTTAATTGCATAAAAATGTGTTAATTTTATTTTCAAAAGTAAACAAACACATCTTTAATTTGAATATACTTTGTTTTAAACAAAAATTATTATCATCTGGCTAGAAAACAGTTATATTAATCTATAGTGTCTGCCAGTTCAGTTTCTGGAGCAAAAGCTTTCCTCTGGAGTTTTTAATTTTTGTTCTAATAAAAATAAATAATTGAAAATATTGCCATCAAGTTTCCAGTCGAATATATAGTTTACAACATTTTTGATAGTGCAGAGCCCTTATGTAGGTGTTGTTTAGTGGGAGGAGCCCCAGAATATAGCAATTACCGAAAGGAAATTCCTTGCGATTTTTGGTTCTGGCGTAAGCAGCATGAGAATCCAACTTGCAAAAGACATCTTTACCTAAACCATTATGCCAAATTTTAAGGACAGTTGCTTCTCATACATCAGTTGTATTCGCCGATATGACGACGTCAAATTTTCAACAATCTTGGCAGTTTTTTCCATATCTTGCTTCAATTAGTGGTTCAGGTTTCAGATCATCCTATATTTATATTTGACGCAATTCTGGCAATTGTTGAGACATACACGTGTAAATCTCACAGTAGCTTGGGAGTAAATTTTGTTTTTTTTTTTAATTACAGATAGATATGCAGCTACTAAGTATATAGATTGTGCAATGTTTACGTACTTGTAGTTATGATAACAAAAAAGCTCGTGAATATAGATCCTTTTCATAACGCGTAATGCTACTACAATTTGCTATTTTTGACAATTTATAATATAAACACTCAGATCTATCTACCTGGAACGCTCTGAAGTTAGTTGCAAGTCACCTACAACATCTAGCCGGAGATCAGCAAACTAATTACAGTTTTCTATAAAGAGTGAATGAATTTACAAAATTATAAATTCATGTAGAATGTATAACCTAACAACAGATATCGGTATGTTAGAACTAAAACGCAAATAAGAATCTTAAAAGCAAGAGGCCATATCCCACGAACATGGCAAAACTTCTCTCGCTTTTATATAAACATCGAATTCGTGAACAGAATCTTGACTAATTTATAATAATTTAAAAAGATAGAGTTGAAAATATAAATAGGTAAATTTTAACTCACATTTACTTCATTGTTGGTTCCCACGGATTAAATATGATAGTAATAATATATGAAACAATGAAACAAAGCGTGTAACGAATCTTTAAATTTTTTTGCAAAAGAACTTAAATTTTACATCCTGTAAATGTTAAACATAACTAGATGCCGAGGTGGATCTTTATTTAGCCGGCATTATTCAACAGTAACGAATTTGACACACTTCGTTTCAGTACAGTAGTACGACTGTGACCAAACTTTTAGCTTTCGTATTATAATTAAACAATAACACATAGTAAAGATCTAGCAAATTAACTTTGACTTTTGCAATATGCAAGGAGATCGAAAAAAATTGAAGATCGCGTAATATATGCAACTTATTTAACACTGTTGTCAACCTTGTTTAGCAAATTCAGTGGCGTGCCGCATATTAAAGGATTAACATATTATACGAAGCGTACTTTCATGGGAAATAATAAAAATCCAATTTTATGCACACCATAGTCCACATAAGGGATTCAAATGAAGAGCAAACAAAGTGGCATATGTCAAAAAATTAACACAACATGAGAATACACGTGGTATTTCTAATTATCATTATAGTTATATATGTAGCAAGGGCGCAAGAAGGCGTTTATGGCCCGCGATTTGAAAATTAGGGCCTAAGGCGTAGCTACAGGTTCTAACGCCATAAGGGCCATAAGCACTAGTTACGCACAAGGTACATACAATATTTTATGTACATATCGGAATATTCACAATTTAATGCCGTTTGTTCATTAATAACTGTTACGGCCCTTGGGCTGTAAAGTGACACATTAAGCCTTCAAAGATCATACCGATCATAAATAAGAGTATTTATAGCGGTACAAATTTCCTTCTATTCTTCTTGGAAAATCCAACTGCTTTGGTTGGAAAATGTATTCAAATATTATTTTTGACAATTCGCCATAATTTAAGGTTTTACTACCTTTGTTTCTTTTGCAATAATGCAACCACGGATTGTATAGTGTAACAAAAGAAAAATATGTAAATGTTAGAGGAATGGGAGAAAACTAAAGAAATAAGCTAGAACATTTTCAGGAATATAATTAGGTTGCGAAGAGCCAAAGCTATATCTAGTAAGAGTAATTATATTATTCTGGGCCTATCGTTGTTTTGGATGGTGTATATACAATAAATAAATAATTAGAAACGGCAAGGAACTAAGGATCACAGTAGAATTATCACAATTGCTACATTAATGGGATAATATCAACTATAGTGTTATTAACATATCAATTAAATAATGAGTACAGTGCATAAACTATTGACAATATTTTATTCTTTATAGCCATTTAAACTATTTTAGTACAATATAACTTTAATTCTAATATAATGTTAACGCTTTTCTTCTGAATATTTTATATAAACTGTTTGATTAATTATCTTATTGTCTCGTTCATTTAATATAGGTAGGTCGTACGGTTATTATATTATTTGAGTGACAATAATTAATATTTAATTATTAATAATGTCAAATCCTTGACACATTAAATGCAAAACCGTTGCGTTATATTGAATCAGATCGAATTTTATGCTTCATTATAATAAAATGATATACATATTTTTTTATTGCTGCATATAAACATTGTATTTCTTTAGTTCTGTTTAATTGATCAAGATTTAGTAAGTATAGACTCTAATGCAATAAGCTCGTAATTGTTTAATAGGTAAACTCTAAAATGTTTACAAAAATGGAATATAGGGGAAGACGACAAACGATTAAGTCGTGTGACATTACTTTATTATGGAATTACATGCATTCCTGCAGGCTTTTCTCAGACATTTTATTCTTAAATAGTTACTAAAATCCAAAGTTTAAAAACTACAACCTATTTATTTAAATAAATTCTTAGAACGACGTCAAATATCAACAATTACTAAAATGCGTTACTCGCGATCGGTACTCCCAGTTAGAGAATTTTGATCTTATTTTACATACGTAACTGCCCTGTGAATCATGCTATCATGCAACAGACATGCTAATGGGGCAATTTGAAGTATGTACCGTACCGCTGATACCTAATTTCGCATACAGCTTGCTTTCCCACAGTGAATTTACTTAGTCTTTGGGTCTCTTGCAGTATAATGGGGCAATTGTGAACTCCACAATAGCATTGCCTAATTGTGCCAACGCTTGGTACGGCTGCGATAGCCTAAGAAACGGTTCAATTAACCAACATCCTGCTGTCGAATTCCCTTGCATTGGACCAAAACTCAAATTCCTGTGTAAAAATAGATGCAGTTCCAAAACTGCCATTTATCTAGAGGAGAGTGGCTGACGAAAGCGTTAATGTAACAATATTTCATTCAGCTGGGAAACGCGCCGCACGTCTGTAATTATCGTTTGCAGATTTTTAGGTTACAAAAAGTTTTCAATGCAATTACAGGACGCCAATTAGTTAATGTGTGTCGATGGCCGTTGGAATGCCAGTTTTAGAACTATTTTTAAATGAGCAATTGAAATGAAAATTAACTAGTTTCTAAGTTTTTTACTAAACTCGTTACGGTTGGGACAACAGATGGCGAAATGATTAAAGCTGTATTGACAAATACCCAGGCTGTTGACGACCAACTATGGCAACAATAATAATGTTGCGTCCAGTCTTTCTAGAGCGGTCAAGGTAAATTTTACAAATCTGTAGTATGATCAATTTTCTACGCTTCGTTACCTGGTCGTAAGGTTTTTAACTAGACAGCGTAACTGAATTCAGAATAACTCAATAATTGCGAAGGCTTGTTAGAAAATGTGTATCTAATGCTATTTTTAGAATGCTACCGTGTATTTTCAGCCTGATTTTCTTTGTTTTATTATCGCTTTAAATCTAAGCTATTTACACTTCAAAGACAATTTTAATTGCAATAGCCTATAGATATCAATTTATGGATTTTAAACTGCAGTGTTCTAAAAAGAATGAAACATCGTCTAGAGCTAGTACATATTTTCATCAAAATAGGCAAATATAGACAAATACTTTTAAAAAATTGAAAAAATATGACTATTGTAAGTCATGTTTTTTCGTTAGAAGATTTTGCAGCTAATTTTGTTGTTAATATCAATCTTTACTAATGGTTGTAAGTGAAATCATTAGTTGTGTCATAGCATGTTAGTTATTTTTAATTAAAAATCATTTTAAAGTAACGTTTCGCTATTTAATATAGCTTCTTCACAGACTTGATACAATTTGTTTATAACAATTTAATAATTTTTGGGACACACATTTAAAAGGCACAAAAGTTTTTTATCTAGAATTTTTTTTTATTGACAATAATATTAATTTACAATCTACTTAACAAAAGTATTCAGTAAATGTGATGCTAGGGGAGGCAGTGAAAGGAGAAGTCATCCATTGATGACACTCCCTAGGACTACCATTTACGGGAGGTTGGTGAGGTCTTCAGGCCATGTTTTCTTCAGTCTTCGTACTGGTGGATGATAACTGGAAAGCTGGTGAATGAGTGGATTGCTGTGTCCATCTAACTTCTGGTGGTAATTCATCGCAAATCTTTTGATTTCATCGACAACGAATGGGACGTCTAGGTCTTGGTGAATTGTTTGGTTCGTTACAAACCAGGGCGCGTCAACAATTGCGCGGAGGGTTTTTGACTGAAATTGTTGCAGAGTTTTTATTTTGGTTGGTTTGGCACACCCCCAAAGTTGTATGCCAAATGTTCAAATTTTATAAGTTAGATTTGTGAAACAATAAAATCCTCTGTTTTTTTTTTACCTTTTGTTTTGTTTTTTCTTTTTAAAGTTTATATATGTTCCAAGTCATAAAGTGGTTATAGTTTTATACTATTAATTTCAGTTTTAAATTGGTTTAAGAATAGTGTAAAATTGGATTTCACCATTTGTTATTTTTAGTAGTTTGTGGTTATCTAAAAAAGAAACGTTATTTTTTATTAAAATTATTTAAGATACTTAATTAATAGAATATCTTACTTGGTTAGTTGTTTGATTTATTTCCTTTTTTTTATTTCCTCTCTTTTTCCTCTTTCTTAGACCTGTTATAGGTGTTTAATAGGTAAGAAAAGTTTGAATTATATTATAAATTATTTCTGGTGTTATTTATTTGGTATTTCTGTAAATTTAATAGTGTAGGTTAATAAAAAAAGGGATTCGTATTTTTGATTATATAACTAGTTCATTTTTAATTTTAATCATGGTTTTATCATTGTTAATTTAACCAAGTGTATTACCTTTTTTAAGTCAAATGGTTGATTTCGTATTTCTATTTTGATTTTCAAATTGCTGTTATTTGCTAATTTTCCTTTAGTATTTTACATTTTTCTCATTTGTGTTGGTGTTCTTCCACCATGGTTTTGAGATTTTTTGAGTTGTTTTAATTTCTATATAAGTATTTTAGATACAAAGGAGTCCTTTATTTTGTATTATTTTCACTTGGTTTTTTGTTTTTTTAAGTTTCTTGTTTTTTTTATTATTGAACCATCAGTTTTGGGATCACTGGAAGATGAAAATACTATGATTAGTTGGAATGTTTTAATCTTTTGTTTTTTTTAGATTAATTATGCTTAGTAATATACTGACCTTTTGGTTCTTTAAACGAGCAAAATCGCCACTAGGTTAAATTAAGAATTTGCTGTAGAACTTATCAGTTTAGTTTATGACATTTTTCAATTGAAAACTTTTGCATTGTGTTTATTAAGATTTTTCTTAAACAATCTGAATTGAAGTGCGATTTTGCATTCGAATTGTTTGCATTAGAATGATCATTCGATTTTCAAAAGTATTCGAATGCGATGTATTCGATTCTGAAAAGTATTAGATTCTGCCCATCACTATATTGAACTTCATCGAACGTAATTGACTACTTCGAATCTATCAGTATATCGGTTACACAGGGTGTTTCGGGAGGAAATGGAAATATTTTACGGACATGTCTAGGAAGCCAAAATAAGCAAAATAAGCTCATATGTTCAAGTCCAACTTTTATTTGTTTAAGAGATACTTTGATTAATTATAATTTAAAGACTAACGAAAAATTCATTAGAAAATTAACAAAACAAAAAAAAATACACAAATTGCATTAATTCACAACAAATTTTAGAAAACATCACCGCCTACTTCGATGGACGTTCAGTAAAATTCACTAGCAGTTCAATTTATAAACGCGCAAGTAAGTATAACGAAGTGGGCGGTGATGTTTTCGAAAAATTTTTGTGAATTAATGCAATTTGTTTATTTTGTTTGTTAAGTTTTGTTAGTTTTGTAATGAATTTTTCTTTAGTTTTTAAATTACAATTAATCAAAGTATCTGAAACAAATAAAAATCGGAATTGAACATATGAGCTTATTTTGCTTATTTTGGCTTCCTAGACATGTCCTTAAAATATTTCCATTTTCTCCCGAAACACCCTGTATAGATTATATTAGAATTTGTCGATTGTGTAATGTATATAACGCGTTAAATTAAATGAACATATAGACTACATCGATAGTATTAACTAGATACCTACTTCTTCCAAACATTAATTAATATAAAATTAAAGTATTTCGTCATACCTGTCGTATTTCTCGTTTACACAGTATAATGAAAAGCTTGTCGAAACAAACAATAAAATACATATAATATGCAATTCCTGTGACTAATATTATCATGCATATAGGTACCCTTAAAAAACTTTGAAAACGAGGTCGGACGTGTTACTAATCTTCAGCAAAAAATTAATATATTATACGTATGATGAATGTCCTAATATTAAATACATGTAAGATTACTAACTTATTCTACGATGTACAGTAACTTTTGAGTTTAACTAAATAGATATATGCCTATTTAGTAACAAAGTATATTGATTTCTGTAATTTGTTGTCAACAACCTCGGTTTTAGGATTTAGATAAAATTCTTGATTGAGTTGCAACCGCACTAAAGAATTTTCAGACAAGTTGATAACTGAACTATTTAAGTAACGATTTAATCTCTACAAATCATTATGCTCTGTTGGCTGCTGATTACTACAGATATTAAACTCAGACTGATTACTATCACGTTTTTGGATCGACACATTATCGTCTATTTAATTAAAAAAATGTATTTATTAATTCTCATTTTGTTTATTACATTTTTATTGGCAATCAGAAAATAACTTATTTACTGGAAATGTCTATAAACTAATTGTTTGTCTATTCTATAACTATGTTTTGAAGGGAATTGCAACCAATTGCAATCCCTAAACTGAACAAAATATACAATGTCAATTGTCACTAACTTGCCATATAATTCGGCCACTTCCGTTTCATTCTTCTGTAGTATATTTCGTATATTTCGATTGGACTACAGTTTACGTTTATGTTTGTCAGCATTTTGATTGATTACTTGTTTAATATATAGGATTCTCGGATTTCCATGTAGGGTTCGGTTGGAAACAGACCATGGCGGTACTACTATTAAGTGAATAATTTTGGACTGGTACCTTTGCAGTTGTCCAGTCACATGTAATTAAATACTTAGGAATGAATCTTGTCAAAAACTAATTGGAATATTCATATTATGAAAAGAAAGGGAAGAACTCAACATGCGATTTAAGGAACTGCACTGGCTGATAGGGAAAAGCTCGTTTATCCTTAGATAACAATTATCTTTTACACAAAAACATCCTAATGCCCATATGGACCTATGGAATTAAACTCTGGGTTCCAGTTCTTCCAATATTCATCAATCCTGAATGTTTTAAATCTTGTATAAAAAATGTATTTTAGTACATTTGTGCGAAATATACTTTTATATTTATATATGTTTTATTGGATTCATTTATTTCCAAAAAAGGGTACAACCTAACTATACTAAAAAAACATAATAACTATAATTTTAAAAAATAAAAGTAAATAACAACCATTTAATAATGTAACGCCCTTAAACTATGTCTCATTTTATGTTGAAAAATTGGAATGTTACAACAATATAATTGACGGATATCCAGTAATTTACATTTTTTAAATAAGTCATTACGTGAGTATGTACGATCCTGATTAAATATAATTTTTATATAGTATTTTTGGAGGAGTTCTAGTTGAATCAGATGACGTTTTTATAATATTACGCAATTATCAAATTTTATCGGTAGAACATAATTGCTAATTTATTTGATTCTATTTTGCAAACATTATATCAGTAGATTCAGTTCGTTTTAGAAATCAATTAAAATGGTTCCGTAATACACAGAACAGAACAAGTTCAAATCTTTATTGGATGACGAAATCGTGATTTGGATCAACGAAATAGTTCGTGATAACTACTAAAAATATGGGCGCTAGTTGCCGTACAGGGACAACGGCAGATTTAACTACCACACTTTAGGAGAACAAGTTTTATAATTTAACGTCAGCAATGGTTCTACGCATATGTTGTTCAACTGAATAAATTAAATCTAATGTGTAATATGTTAGATTCAACACGAGCCCAGAATTCAAATGACTATTATATAAATTATTACAAAAGATTCAATAAACAAATAGTATACGGTCATTATGCAAACACAAAAGAATTTAACTAAATAAAAACACTTGGAATCGATTTAGCGAAGCAGTCCGAACGCATTACGGATAAAACAAATTCTTGCCGGGTGGCGCACATATTTCAGTGAAGTTACTCGTTTACTGTTCATGGCAATTAGAAAAAACAGAATAAATTCAGAAAATTCATAAAGCAAATAAATGTTGGTAAACAACGAAGACGGCCATTTACTATTTATATAATTAATATAATAAAATTAATGATCTTTACTTTCTAACCATTTGCGTCGAAAGACTGTATGAATTGCAATCGGTCAATTTCAGCATGCGATGTGCAGCTCAAGGGCATTGGACACCAATGTACGGCTACTTCGGCATTCGAAAATTATTAAGAGTCATTCAAAGATAATGTGTAGATCATCGAGGTAACTTCAAAACGAAGGAAGGGAAGGCATGAAAATAAATTGTTGCCAATTTTTATTTTTTAAATTATTATTTATTATTTCCGTTTATTATAACCATCTGATACTTTAGATTTCGGGCGGCCGCAGGTTTTTACTACGAAATAACATGAAAATACTAAATCAATCAGACAGATGCAGCTAGTCACTAATTTATAACACCAAATGTGCACCTAATTACTGATTATTTTCGGGGTAAAACCGTTTTGTAAACGTGACCAAAAGTATCTCCAAAAAGCGCCGTGCAGCCGAGTAGCTTATCTCGTTTCCTCCTCCAACAGAGTATTTTTGAAAGGTTTTTGAGGATTTCATCATAAATTTGGTTGAAACTTTTTTTAAACCCTAATAATTTATAATCTTACGCACGTATGTATGTAACCAGTATAAATATGTGTAAATCTATTAAAGAAATGTAGTATTAAACGTTACCATAAAGTTTAAGCGATAAATAGTAGCAATCCTATGGTTATGGATGTCGGTGTATAGAAAATGCCACATATCAGATACACTCTTTAACTTTTGAATGCGTCAACATATTTTTGTAAAATTTGATACGAAGTAATAAACTACACCAATTTTAAGGTGTTTTTAAGCCAGTTGAGGTCAATCAAAAATTTAAATGGTCGCTCATCGCCATTATGATTTTTTTTATAAATAGATGCATCATATACGAGTATATCTGTAACATTAATATATCGAATATGCTGATTTATAGTGATATATCCATTCGTCAATTATAATCATTTATCGACTTCGACGATGCGATGTATCAAATGTATATGCCGTCTATTTTATATATCAGGAAAATTCTAGCCCTAATCACCGTGGTGATTTACAGTTCGACTATACATTTAGAACAAAGAAACAGATTCTTGGACCTAACATATGTAGACAGAGAAGAAGCAGCCATTGTTACACTTTTTATGGAAGGTTTCTAACCCAAATCGTTTATTTTATAAGCTTAGCTGGTTCCTTTTAGTGTAATATATAGGGCGTCTTATGACTCAGCAGAGATCCATGGCTTAAGCGTATAAGTAATCATTAAGTTAGGTTAATGTAAGTCAGATATCCACCCGTAGATAAATTGTAGCAGTATTAAATTTAGTACATAAAAACCTCACATAATTCTTATGAAGTAGAACTTTACAAATAGCATAATTTCTTTAAAGTGTTCTTCTGTTACTGCCGCAACTGTGAGTGTAAAATTTAGTTTCAGATCAATACTTATTGGAGATTTCGACATAGCAATGAAGCAGTGGCTTCCACATTCTTTCTTACTATTATTTTTGAATATGGTGTAGAGTGTAGAACATTTGTAAAATCGGAAGCGCCAAGTCCATTGAAGCAGGCTGCTGAATGTAGTAAATATTGTATATTTTGTTGTGCTCATCAATTTATATAACTCATAGTTAAGCCATTGATTATAAAAATTTATTAAAAAAAAAATCCAGCTATGTAGTAATAGACATTCCGTTCCAACCCATGTCATGCAGACTAGTTGACAATGGTTTAAGGTGGCACTTTGATGCAATGCATATAGGAAAATATGCCATCGTTATTATTAACGAGGCGGAAATTAACCTTAGATTTCAAAATCGCGAGTGGTATTTCTGAATGCAGCTCCCATAACAATGAAGAGGTTTAGAAAGTCACTGTTGTCTAGATATTTGTCCTCAGACGTCAAATCGTCTGTAAATCATGCACAGAGCTACTGAACGTTTCTTCACTACCTTTGTTTAATTGAAAGTATTCCCTGCTAATGGCTTTGAAGGAGTGTCTTGCGCTACATAAAAATGCTGGAGAAGTTAACACTTGAGGTCATGTTTCAAATACCTCATAAAATCAGTGAACAATTTTAGAATTGACTTCATTATACCCAATAGAAGGTTGGTATTATAGGTATTTATACTTTTGTACTTGAGTATGTTATGGTCGAAACATTGAAAATTACATCGCATTTAAAGTGGATCCCAAGTAAATTACACTATTTTAACATGGAAGCTTGTGTTGTTATTAAGACAAAAATAGTAAGAACAGATGCGGATTGAATTTCCGAAATAAAATAAATGTTTGAAAACATATTTTCTATTCGTGTGGCCTGTTCCGGATGAATAAATTGTTTGTGGGAAATCCTTGCATCCTGTTCTTTGACGATAAAGTGGGCAATAAACGAGTGTGGCCCCATTCTTATGTAATAGGGCGATTTTAGATAATATGATTGCTATGGGCGCTCAAGGTTGCGATTATCAAGATAAGAGTTACACCTGATAAATCAACAAATAAGGCGTATAATCATGTATTTATAAAAATGTAGGTATTGGAAGTGCTCTGGGGCACAAATATGCGGATTTGAATTTTGCGATTCTTATCTGTTTATTATTTTATAACGGTGGCTTCTGATTTTTTTATTGAAATTACTGAGAGGCGGACTTGATACGTTCCCGATACCTATATCCGTAACGAGGGGCTTAGGAAATACTTATTTTGCTAAGCAACAGTAAGTATAAATTCTTACTGTAATACGAGTCATTGAGGATCATGTGTATCTTTGTAAATTTTATGTTCATGAAAATTATAAATTAAAATCTGAAAATATGAAGTGAATCCAATAAACAATAAACAATTTCCATTACAGCAGGATATTTATTGCATTGCCAATTTTTAGACTTTCAACTTCTATGATTTTAACTATAACTCAAAGTAGTTATTTACCTTTTCCTGAAATTGATAGTTCGTATATGTTTAGTTTTATAAAGCTGCTTCGTATTAAGTTCCTTGGATTATAACAAACATTCAGCAGCATTCAGTTCCAAAAATAATTTTTACTTAGAAATCAATTAAATAATTACATTTTTCAAATAATGTCAATTTTATTTCGATAGAAAGAACATGAAGGTACGTGAGAAATCCCAGACAAATGAAAAGCGAACCAGATCGATAATGTACTAATACAGAAATAACAGTAGAGATTATCAAAAGTTATAGAAGATGGAAAATAAAGAAAGGGAAAAATTGCAAAATTTAATGTAAAAAGATATTAGTGACAGAAAACGGAATCGATACCAACCGAAGAAGCACTTGTTAAGAAGGTAGCAATGGAGTACCTGAGTAACAACTGATAAAATTAGCAGCTACGGGGACAGAAGGGGTAGGAATAAAGGACAAGACAAACAATAGGTTGAACGAAGATTGCAGAAACGCTGTTATAAAAAAAGGAAAGCTCAAGAAAAGGTGCTACAAATAGGCGAAACAGAGAGACATATGCATAAACGGATTGAAGCGAGACTTCCATGGACGAAAACTGGAAGAAAACGAGGTAATGTATAAAAATAAGGAGGGTAAGAACTAACTTGTAATAAGGATTTAAAAAATAAGAGAATACATTTTTGTAAGGAAAAATCAAGAAATTTTATTGGAAATGGGCAAAAAATGGTAGAAACGTGGAGAGAACGCAGATGATTGAGATGTGGGTACCAGGAAACGATATTCCACCGAAACTATTAAAATATGGTCGGACAATACCGATGAAAGAGCTGTATAAATAAGTAAGACACCTGTTGTAAGAAGAACATCTATCAAAAACATAGAAAACGCACTCATAACTAATACCAAAATTCAAAAAATTAAAAAGGACATTGTGTAACTGTTACAGAGTTATGATACTGCTAGGTATAATATAAAATCTTAACCACAATGCTAAAAAAACGACTCGAACAATATCAAGAAAAATTTTGGGAGGTACCAATATGGATTCAGAGCGAACTGATCGCGATCAGTCATAGATGCAAGATGTTATGGGCAAACGGTAACACTGTAAAAGTTTTTATAGATTTTAAGCAAGCGTACGACTCGGTAACCAGAAGTAAGCTTTATAGTGTGACGTTTCACCCCCTTGCTAAGGGCATCAAAAATTTATACCTCAGGGTAAGCTCAAATCGGAGAAATACGTTCCCTCAAATATATATTCGACTAGATGAAACCCGCGGCATATGCCGCATTTAAAATGTACGACAAATGTAATAACTTTTGTTGCACTAAAGAAAGTTTTAAAAGCACGCTAGAGATTGGCAGTAAGGAAAAGTTCCAAAAAATATATTTTCAAATGGAAAGTCTCTGGAAAGGAAACGCTCGCCTCTGGAAGGCGTCCTAATTAATACGACGTTGTTAGATGCAGTCAAAAAAAATCAGGAAAGAATTAATACTCTTATGAGATTATATGTGAGAATTATTTGTGCCACCGAAATAATTTTCAGCTGCTTGCAATCTGTGTTTCTTTTCAGGTTTAAGCCGTTGAGCGTCATAAAAATATAAATGCGGTAACTAAAGTCTCCAGTTACGCCGTTACTGTTATTGTTAAATAACTCGATTAATTATTTCTTTGTCATTTTAAACTGACATTATTATTATTAACTCTATAATAGCAACCATAAGTAACTGTTTATAATGTTTATATGCTAGCGAGTTGTTCTTAAATCGCTAGTGAATTAATAGTAGATTGTTGTACAAGTTAAGAAAAGTGAGAGTTTTCCAGCGAATGTAAAAGTTTTACATGAACATGGAAGAATCATTTTTCCAATGTGTTGAACATGCAATTTTTCCGTGTAGTTGACAAAAATATCTTTTTAAATAATTTTGGTCAAAGTATGGAAGCGCAATGTTTACTGTACTGTATAAATACAGAGTCCGGCAACAAAGCGGGGGTGGAAGATATTTCTAAAACTATGAGAGTTACATGAATATTGTGTATATAAAAGTTGTAAGTACGAAAGTGGTGGACATTACTAAAATATTTTTGATTATACAGGGTGTCGCAAAAACGTATGGCGAATCAAACTTACTTTTTTAAATAAAATGCCCTATATTTGGGTAGCTTAAAAGTTTTGTATTGAAATGCTCATCATTTTCATATAAAGTTGTGTGGGTCGAACGTCAACTGTTTTGGAGATATTAACGATTTTATGCAAAAAAATGCTGAACTTCAGGCGACTGAAGCGACAGAAAACAATTGAATGAAGAAAAACGTTACCAAAAAATTATAATTTTTGTAAACTATCTTTCAAGTGTAAAATGGTGGATCTGGGTATTAATGTTATATAGGGTGCTCAATATTTGCAAATTTAATAATTTCGATATTTTTTTCAAATGGAACGCCCTGTATATTTTTTATTTTTGAAGAGTCCTTTTAATGAGCTTTCTTTTGATATGTTACTTTATACTTCTGAGTTCAACTGTTTTTCAGATATGTGTGTTTGAACATAAAAACAATTTAAACCCCGTAAGATGCTTTACTTCAAGGGATAAAAAACAAACGCCCTTAAAATAGTGATTTAAACGCATGATCTCTCTAAAAATAAAAACACAAAACCAGGTTTAGAAAATATAAATTCAGTCAGTGTTGATACAGGAAATTATAAACAAGAAAAAAAACGATAAATGTAGGAATAAATTAATTCCACGGTCAAATTAAATCAGATAAAAAAAAGAAAAGCCAATACACCAAAAGCTTATACGTAATTACACTAAATGTTCAAATAGTTCTCCTTTCCTGCTTTGAGTATTAAAGCTGTACAGAGAATTCATAATCTGCAAATATAATTAGTTTGATTTATTTAAATGGAACACCCTGTATATCCCTGTATTTTTAAAAAGTACTTTTAATGAGCTTTCTTCTTCCACTTCATTTCCTTTCTCAAAATTCGGTCGATTTTCAGATTTAATTTTTTCCTGCTTTTTTTGCTTTTTTCGTATTGGTTATTTCTAGTTTTGAGTTCTGGTTCAATTTTTGTATTTTAAGCTTGGTTTTATCTTTTGTTTGAAGAATTCAAGTGTTTAAATCATTATTATAAAGGCGTTTGTTTTTTATCCCTTGAAATAAAGCATCTTAAGGGGTTTAAATTGTTTTTTATGTTTAAACTCGCATATCTGAGAAACAGTTGGAACTTAAGAGGTATGAAGTAACATATCAAAAGAAAGTTCATTAAAAGGGCTTTTCAAAAATACAAAAATATACAGGGCGTTTCATTTGAAAAAAAAAGAAATTAAATTTGCAAATATTGAGCACTCTGTATAACATTAATACCCAGATCCACCATTTTACACTTGAAAGATAGTTTACAAAAATCATAATTTTTTGGTAGGTAACGTTTTCCTTCATTCAATTGTTTTCTGTCGCTTACAGCAGCCGCCTGAAGTTCAGCAATTTTTTGCATAAAATTGTTAATATCTCCAAAACAGTTGACGTTAGACCCATACAACTTTATATGAAAATAAAGAGTATTTCAATACATAACTTTTAAGCTACCTAAATATATGGCATTCTATTTAAACAAAAGTAAGTTTGATCCGCTACACTTTTTTGAGACACCCTGTATAATCAAAACTATTTTAGTAATGTGCAGCACCTTAGTACCTACAACTTTTATATACGCAATATTTATGCAACTCTCATAGTTTTAGAAATATCTTCCACCCCCGCTTCGTTGCCGGACCCTGTATAAATTAACCATTACACATAGAATAGAGCTTACTTGAAAATGGATGAATCTGTTATTAATTCATTTAGTTCATTTTTAGGTGAAATCAATATGATTTTGAGCAGTTATGAAAAGTATCAAAAAGTCACTGAAACGGAAAACATAACCTGCTAACCTCGAATTTGACATAGACTTACAATGCCACCAACCTATTATTCATATGTTTCAATTTCCACAGCCGCCCCTTATGGACTTTTTTAGTGTAAGTTATGTCAAATTCGAGGTTAGCAGGTTATGTTTTCCGTCAGTTTTGACACAAAACCTAACCGGCTCACCTCGAATTTGACATATACTGACAGTGGACATTTAGGGTGTTCTGCCTCCCTCCGATACCGCTATCTAGGAGAATCCTTACAGCTGACACTTATACATGCCTCCAGCAACATTCTCTCAAAAAATAGGCCTTAACTAAATGATCACCAAAAAATGTCACCAGATCTCCTACTATAATTGGTCTGAAATCTTTTAGTTCAACAGCACGTTCAACTTTAGGCAAGGGAACTACAAATGCAGATTTCCATAAATTAGGATATGCATTTTGCGTAATGCAAGTATTAATAATGTGAGCCAGGTATTGACCAATGTGAGGGCAACACAGCTTCAACATTTTAGCATTTAATCCATCTGGTCCTACTGAATTGCTTTTTAATGAATTAATTATTTTTATAATTTCCTCAGTGGCCACAGGTTCAAATTCCAAAAATGCTTCTACTAATACATTATTTGAGTAAAAATTATATAAATCTTCATCAACTGGCAAGTTAGGTATACTATTTATATAATACTTATTAATTTCATCTACATTCGGGATATCAGTTTGTTTTTCTTTTTATTAAAATTTGAGCTACCCACATTCAACCTTTTCAGTTCATTCCACATTTCTTTACTGCTGCTATGAGTAGCTTTAAATTGAAAGTAAGTTTGTTTTTAATTTTTAATTGCTAAGTTTGTATAATTACGGAGCAGCTTGTAATAATCCCAAGCACTCTCATTTCGTTGTTTTATATACTTACTTTACGCTCGATCTCTTAATTTCATTAACAATTTAATGTTATCTGTCAGCCATGGGGCAAGTTTATATTTAAAGGTAATGGATTGCCATAGAGCATGCTCGTTAAAAAGATTAATTAATTGATTGTTAAAAAATTCAACCTTATCGTTAACATCATGCATGTAATAGGTATATCTTATGCAATGGTAGCATTTCTAAGTCTGCGTTAAATTTACTCAAATTAAAATGCTTAAAACTTGTAAATACATGAGCCACAGGGGCATACTTAGGAAGTTTCATGTTAATGTGGCAGTACACAAGTTCGTGATCTGATAATTCTACGTTTTTCACACCCGACTCCATAATTAACGCTAAAGACGATGTAATAATCACATCCAACAAAGACATTTTATTTAAACCAACTCTAGTAGGTTCCCTTATAACTTGATGAAAGTTAAATGTTAATTACTTTAACTGAATTGTTTACGTTCACGTAAACTCTTCCATCGCCTGTCCACGCCTTCCCCTTTCCTACAATTTTTTGGGATTCTTGTAACAGCTGTAGATTTGCCCTCGTCAAGTCTTCCTTAATCACAACCCTGGTATTCTTCAAGAGAGATTTTTAGAGTAGACTGCCTGCCGATATCTGTAACTCGAAAAACTCACAATGATTGGACGTGTCTTTCCAGGCTGTATCTACCAACACGATGCATGCAATTGATAAAGTGTTCTTGCGTATCCACCTGAAGTTTGTTGATACGTAAACATTGACATCAGATTTTAAGCGCCAGAAACCATTTTCAGTATGTAAAATTGGAAAAATTATTCGTGAACCCAGACTTTTGTCGCTCAGTGTATTTGAACATTTGAACTTGGCCATTAATGGTTTTCAAATCATCAAATGACAGCTGAGATGTTACAATTCTGTCTACGTCTTCTGCAGTTAGTAACTTGTCATCTCCTAAAATGTAATATTTTGTAATTGTTCAAAGTTTTGCGAGGTAAAATACCTGCCGGCTTCTTTGGCAGCTTCAAGGAATGTATCGTAAACTTGGCCGTTAACTACACAACACCACAACTTTGTAAAACGTAACCAAATCTGAAAATTTGTACGTTATCTAACCTAATCTTTAAAGACACGCCTTTTTAGCGCGTGCGTGCGGCTTCAAGTTTAGGAGCGTTCAATGAGCAGATATGAAAATTAACCAAAGTGGACTTTCCTTCGAAGCTGAGTCAATAGTTTTAAAAAACACAAGAAATATGCATAACAAATAATTGTTTTCTGTGATAATATCGCTATTAAAAGTTAAGGGAAGTTTGTTTACAAAAACCCGAAAATAGAAATGGTGGAACGCAACCATAGTACTTTTAGTTGTGTAAACACGGCTTTTAGTCTTCTGCATTATTATAAGTGATGTTCCACTGTTGCCCGGTTTCCCCTACTAAGTTAACGTACCACTTTTTTATATGTGGTTTATAAACCTTATTAAATATGTTTAGGGGAAAAATCTGCCTCAATACTTTCCGGTAAGTGGAAAACATAAGTACATGTGCATCCTAAAATATTGCGAAATAGAACGTTTTACATATTACTCCCAGTTACGATTGTGTTATGCAAATCGTGTCGCGCTAAACTTTCTATAACACCGAAAGCTTTAATCAAATTTCTAGGACATCCGGCAAAGACATTCCTCCTTTGTCTCGTTGTCCCGCCCCTGTACTCTCAATATCGTAATGTCAAGAGGTGAACATTGCAGTATTATCACATCTGTACGCTCCCAACGACACCACTTTCACTACTATGCCTTATGTGCCGATTGTATCCGATATTATTGGTATTGATTGTGCAAAAATCACTTAGGCTTGTCACGACACGACAAATTACAGTGATGAGTTTTCATTTCCCAACAGAAGAGCCTCCCGGCTGCGCTCTTTAGCTTTCCTCGGGAATCATCGTTCGTGTGAAAAATGACCCAAACTAGATGTGGCATTTTCGGCCCGAGTCCTTGCCGTTGCCTGGGCCATTTCGGGCGTTCACTGTGATCGGAAAGCCATCGAAAGAGGTTTGTGGCCGGCAATTAATAAGCCGAACAGCTCCATACAAATACCGAACAAAATTACCAGACTAGACTGCAGTACGACCATCCAGTCGAATAAAAGGTCGACTCGGCGTCGTTGCTGTCCAAAATGCACCTGAGCCACTTCACAATATGTATAACGCCTATGTAAAATGCAACGTCGTGCGAGAGAGAGCGACGACCGAGTGTGCAGGCGAGACGAGGACCGCCGCTCCAGTCGTGTGATTAAAATTCAAGGTTGCTTTCTTGTAAGAGTCAGAATTAAGTTTTGTGTGGTTGCTGCTCCTGGAGACGATGGGGTTATGCTGTTGTCAAGCTTGAGGAGAAAATGCTAAGCGGAATTACTTATTTACGGCACCCGGGGTAGGTCATGAAATTCTTATCTACCCTCTTAAAAATTAACTTTGGCAAATGGATGAAACTTCTTACTCTAGATAAATGCCCATTAAAACAATTTTGCACGTAGATGATGAAAGTTAAGTAGTTTAGTGAAGTAACGATAGAAATATGAGTTGAAATTTGAATTTATTGCAGTTGGTAATACTCCACTGGTTGCTCTGTATTTTTTGAAAACTGTAAATTTATCAGAATCAGAATCAGTACTGAGTTCTTAATTTATCAACAGTGTTTTCGTATCGAAAAGTAATTGTTAAGATGTGGCTAAGAGATACGTATATTAAAAATATTAAAATTTACTGTTACTTGACAATTTTTCATTAAAATCGCCAGAAGAAAAAATCCATTGTATTATAAATCTAAATTATTAACTGTATTTTAATTACTGCCCTGAAATATATGACTTGACGCAATTTTTTTTGCTTCTTTTAAACAAAGTGATATTTATACAAAAACGAATGATTTACAAGTTAAGCAAACTTCCGCAAAATGAGTGATAGCATAGGAAATATTAAGAATTTATTCGAAATTTAAAATTGTTATGAGTTCAAAACGGACATTTTAATGCATACAAATCCAAAAATTACTGAAGAAAATATTAATGTATACAGTGTACCCTTCCACATTGTGTCGGAAAAGAAAATTGTTATTTTGAGTTTTTGAAAAAATCAGGTCTTCCATATAAAAAACTATAAACAATCCACTGGAGACAAATAAGTTCAGTAAACAATTACTGCAGCATCATAATTTTCACCTAACACAACAGTCACATGTATGCTCAGCAAAACCCCAGACTAATCCAAGAAACGAAATTTCACCTTCATGTTTGATACGGAATTTTAGGTAAATATATAATTGGACCTACACGACAGAAAATATTAATTGTTACACAATAAGTTAACATATAAATACGTACAACTGATAACTTAGGTCTTGTAGTACGAAGAAATTTGAGCGCTTTAACAAAAAGAGGTGCCACTTGTAACATGAGACACAATTGCCGATTGAGTTGACTTTCCGTATATAAGTCCCTTTTGAGTAGTTAGGTGCTACAATTCGTGGATTGCTTAGATTGATTAGATTCAGAACACCTTAGATCTCTAGTATTACATTTCATTTTTATAAATAAACTTAATTCTAAAACGCATGAATATCAATTATATAGCGAAATAATACAGATTTAAATTTATAGACGCCCGCAAATAGGTAAACGCCTACTTGTCTCGCACGTCTGCAAAGGGGCTGCGGAGACCGGAGGACGTAACTAACAATATTAAATGGCGATGGTTGTTGCCACGCGAAGTCGGGTCTGCGCGTTCTATTTTTAGGGGTAGTTAGCTTCTAAGTGCCTTTTATCGGCTGTGAAGGTGCAGTGCGGGGGCTGCAGTCGGTCTCACGCTAATTTGAGCTGGCCGTCGAAGTTCGTGCTGAACAAAATTTGATTTCTGAAATACTGGTGAGGTCGAATTTTCTCCTGGAGATCGCGCCCTGCTTTTGGTCCCGTTATCGGACTCCTTGTTGGAGCTGTAATTTCGCCAAAAGGGTGGCGTAGGAACTACCCGATGGCTAGGAGACGATCCCGTTCCACGTAAGTTATGTCTTCAATTAACTACGGTGATGTTTATGCTCTGAGCGTCTTTAGCGTTTAACAGCTTAATTACGAACCAGAGGGGAAGTTCGGGACTTCGTTTCAGAGATTTAGAGATGTGAGGAGCAGGTTTTGGAGTTATTTTCTGGTACCGAAAATCAGCGAGCCACAATGATAGTTCAGGTTCAGGAATTTTATTACAGTTCTGGACGGCTTCTTCTGCTAGGTCCGTGGACTTAAGTGTGTCGGACCGGCAGTGGCTTATTTTGCACGACCAAGTGAGGTTCGAATCAGTTCGGCGGACTTCAGGTGTGGCATCTAGCAGCGGACCGTTTTGCAGGGTCAGGCGGACCTGGCGGTGGTTTCGGGCTGGACGAGCTCGATTGGACGCTCGGCTGTGGCTGCAGGCTGCTGGGAATAAGTCTCAGGGGGGTTGGGGGCTGTGTCTGAATCTTGCCGAGCGTCGTGTCATTATACACTTATGGGTCTTCATCATCTGAATCTGCTTCTGGGAAAATTTAGGTAGGGATGCGCCGTGGTTAACTCCTGGCAGATTCGTGCATCGCTGGGCCGTTTCTCTTATCAAGAAGAGGCGCGTAAGGTCAGGCTTTAGTTGGGGGCGTTCAGATTCTAGCACACTTATGTGCAAATTTAATTTGTACAGGCGCAAACGTCACTGCCTCATAATACCAGATCTATAACGCATTAATTAAATGTAACTTGGCCGATACAGGTCAGCAAAACGTGTACATACTACTAGTCAAAATGATGCAAAAATGTGATAGGTGTATAGTATTATATACTTCTCTGTTGAATTACTCTTTTTTTTTAAGAGTCAGAGTTATTGTATTTATTATTATATTTACAGAAAATACTTATTTCTTACTCGCCCAGAAGTTCTTAGCGTGTTGCAATGTGATTAGCAACAGTTATTAACTAGCTTTCTGAACATTTTGATGTCACTTATTGCACTAGAATAGTCAACATTTTTTACGTAAAAATAACGGTGATCTATATGCGATTATCGCACAGGCTATAGAAGTAGTTCTCATCCTTTTACTGATTTTTGCTGTAATTTGTTTAATAAGAAATTAGTGAATTGTTTTTTTTTCGGGTTGGGGGGGGGGGGAAAGATCTTGCAAAGATTTCAACATTTGTGATGCTTTGTCGTTCTTTTAGTTAAGTTGATTACGCACGTTGGTTGCTATTATGGCAATCCGATCGTTGGCTTGGAATGGAACGGCCCAATTTGGTATGGTTTAATGAAGATATGGTAAATATAAGGTATTGTGTCATACTAGAGCACATACTAGAAGTTATGGAAATGCTCAGATATCTTATTGAGTTGTTTTTCCATTATTTACATGTTAAGTCATTTGACCATGATCTTCCAAAAAAGTCTCTTCGTGAGTCATGGGCTCGACCGAGGTGTTCTAGTTCTTCGGATTTGTTTATCGACAACCTTTTTTATGTGCTCTGGTTTCAATGTTCATCTGCGTAAATTTCCGCAAATTTATCGGGCAGACAGAGTGTGGGTATAATCCATTAGCTCAAGCTCAACGTTGAAGGAACAACTGCCAAAAACGGTTCTGGGCGCGACTGCGTGCATGGCTTGGGTTATTGTTCGACAGCGCCATTCACATGGGCGCTTCCAAACTGCGCGATTTTTACGGTTGGCGTACCCACTTAAAATTTAAAAAATGTCGAGTTATGAAACCGTGAAATTCGTAGCAAGGTTAGGCGGTCGGCAAATGCTAAACGCAATTTGACCTGACCTCAAGCGTTTCATAACTCGTTTTTGATCAATTAATCGCCGTTCTTTGGACGCACTTTTCCCGTATTGTCTTGTGCACAACGACATTAATTAAATTACTACAATGGGTCATGTACAACTTTATTAATTTTAACGCTATTGGAAAGGGAATTTCTCTCGACAAAAATAGACCGAGAGATAACATTATTATGCATGGATAGGCGTGTACGGCAGCAGAATTTATGGCGATATGCTGCTATATTATACACAAAATAAGCATGAAGGTCATGCTCTATTAACTAACTGTCCGTATCTACTGTCTATTTTATTTATTATTAACTGCATACGCGTCTGTGCATTTTTCACCGTGGAATGCGAAACTAACCTAGAATTCTAGTTCAGAGAGAACAATGTGACATTTCCTAGTTGGGTTGGAATTTGTAATCGCTCAAATACTACCACGTAATTACGCCAGCACATGCATTATTAAACTGTTATTACTGGTCTATCGTAAATTCTTTGTCAGATCGAGCACTCTTAATACTGTTTTAATCGACCATGACGAAACTTGCCCGAGTTGGACTTATGAGAACCATATGCGATCGATCATACATCTGCTTAGCTTACTTAAATGCATGTAATACTTCATTCTTTTAATTTTTTTCAGTTCACCCCTCAGAAATGTGTGTTTTGAGGTTAGTGCAATTCTCGTTTACAAAAAAAAAAACAGTACTTTGTAAAACAATTAAGTACAGTAGCTGGATAAATCGGGTATGCTGTTTCAAATATATTTTCAGTTCAAATCATTTCCTTTAGTTGTGATGCATAAAACGCATTTGTTATAAAAATAAAATAGTAGATAACAATGACAAAATGTACGTGCAAGTTGCATATATGTATCGGATTTATTTGTTAGCATAGCTTGTGTTTATTGTCTTGGAAATTTGCCTTGTAACTAACCCACATTTTATCATTGATCCATGTCCATGAATTTTATAGTATTGCACTACCAAGTAATGGTTTTATATTGGTAGGGTGTTAATAGGTATTAACATTCAATTAGCGATCTACGAGGTGAATGCTTTTTGTTTGTATTTTTAATAATGGATGTGGTGGGCATGGGAAGTACCAGGTACTTGAGACACCGACTGATATTGATCACATGGTCAAAGTACTACCAGCATTATACCAAAAGAAAGGTATTTCAATCTTAGCAAGGGTTTTACATGCATTGCAGTAACATCAGATTGTCAATAATTACTAGATATACATCAAGTGAAAACTGGAAATGGAAGAGCGTATCGATTGTCAATAGAGCAACTAGTAATAAATAGATTCGAAATTAAATACACAAATGGATTTGAATTGGTAGATCACAAGAAACTAAAACACAGTAGAAGATGAAATTTGAAGAGAATGTAAGATGATCTAAGTAGTGGTAAAGAACTAAGTAAAAGCTAAGTTCCTTGTCTTGGTATTCCCAATAGTGTAGTATCAACAGTTCGAAAGGAAGAAAATTGATGCGAATAAAATGTTTTTGTTCGTGTTGCATATTAAAGGGGGTGAAAATTGAGCCCTGGCCGACTAGTACTTGTATAATGTAAATTTCAGTCACGTCTTGAGAAAAAATCCGAAAACATGCAATTTTGTTATTTAAGGGAAATTGAAAGAGAAAAAAAATAGAGGGTCCGCAACACGCCCTTTGATTAAATATGTATATTTCTC
Organism: Agriotes lineatus; assembly: GCA_940337035.1. NCBI lineage: Eukaryota > Metazoa > Arthropoda > Insecta > Coleoptera > Elateridae > Agriotes > Agriotes lineatus. The sequence continues at coordinate 55,764 of CALNHX010005193.1, forward strand.
ATCTAACTGGGCACCCAGGGCATAAGCCTTTAAATGAGGTTCATTATAGATATTTATGGAAACAAAAACAGCAAACGCTTGGATTGGATTGAAAAGAAAAGAAAGAACAGTAGATGGACAAAAAAGAAGAGGAAATGAAATTACGAGACCGTAATAGAAATAGAGGTCGGTCACACAGAAGTCCACGAAAACGGATATGACCGCATGACAAATGCAAAACGATCTAGGCAGAACAAAAAAAATGATTAGAAGATGAGAAAGATAAAAAAGCAAGTGACGTTACAACTCATGAGATTGAGCTATCAATTATACAAAACGATTTTAAGGTGGTAGGAATAAGCGCTATTCCAACTAGCACCAAAGTACCCGTAAGTGAGACACTTGACAAATCCACAGTTGCTGCCAGGCAGTTTTTACCGCAATGGTTAGTTTGTAGCTGTATATGACCTGTACTTAGCTTTCCAGGTATTGCAAACGTCGTAGCTACCTTTGCGACGACCTTAATGTTTTAAGACTTTAAAGATGGCAAACGATCGTAGCGCTATTGACATGCAGCTTCAAAGCTGCAACTACTTTCAAGTAGTGTTCATAGTTGCCGCGACGTTCTGGAAACCTTTACTCCTTAAAAACTTTAGGTATGATCCCCGCCTACTCTGAATCACAAAGGAAGTGAACCTACATATTTTTAAAGTCGTGGAACTTGTAATTCATATATAGAAGTGTTAAAATAATATTTCCTCTACCTTCAGAACTCTAGTACTTGTATACTGTATAGTGCGTGTCAGCTCTTAAACTCACCATGAAGTAAAACTCCACCATCTAGTGCGCAATAATGATAACATTTCATGCTATGCCTGGTTGTGTATAATATGTAGTAAAATGTAGACAAGTAGTTGGCAGTATGGGTCTTCAAAAAATGACGTTTGTTTACGCAAGGTTGGTCACAAAGATAAACAGTTTACCAACATTCTTTTATAGAAAATTTAAAACTTTCTTCTATATTTCATTAAAAATAAATATATAAACACTGTGCGACCTGAAAAAAGGTGAAATTAAAAATTAGATAGCGCTAGAATTCCATTCTGTACTTGTAGTAACTATACCTTTAAAGTTACATATTTACAGTTCCCGTTCTACTATTGTCAAGTAGCAATATTTTTCAGTTAAACCGACTCCAAAGTTAATTTTCCAAAAGAGGCCATTTTTATAGGCTAAAATTACGACGTCATTGTTAAAAAACATGAACGTTTACGTAACAATGGTTAAAAAATTAATTTATCATCGTTTCTGCAGCAAATATAAATTAATGCTTACAATAAAAAAAATCAGCATGAGGGATCTCATATTTTAAAGCCAATATTTTAATTTAAAAATGCGATTTTGAGTGGCCCGTGGTCTGGTGTGAACGTATCACCATTGTGTTTGTTTGACCGTAAACTTGCATTAGTCTTAATTGTATCATTTAAATCGTCGGGAAAGAGCACAAGCTTTGCTCGCTAATAAAATACTTTTATAGCATTCGATTTAGTTTCTAAGCTAGAGAAATTGACAAGGGATCATAGAGGAATGAAACGGAAAAGTTCCATGACGTCGCCTAAACCATGCGGTCACCAAAAATTAATGGGAAGGTTCCTATTACGTGCCCGTGACCAGTGACAAAACACTTTAAAGTTCCTGCAGTAGTCATCGGTACGATCCAGTGACTAATTGTGCTAGCTGGGATACCTTCATAATATGTATGTATGCAGTATGTTAAATGATGTATGGAGTTCTTGCAGAAGTATGGCCCTCGTTTGGCTACCATAACTATTGTGATCGTATAGACGTCTAGAGCGACGTGCAACCCCCCCCCCCCCCTCTAAGAATAGCGTAAGGGAGGAAAATATTTTACGACGTTGTCTAACACCTCCAATAATAGATTGCGATAGGGAAGAAGAAGAAAATGTCTATATAATTAACGTAATTTACTGTTAATCAATAGCTACTGTATATATGTCGTCACTTCAGCTCTTTAATTTTTGCAACGAATATAACAAATTTAAGCGTTGTGCGTATTTCAGGTTTCATCAGCGTTTTAAATGCAAAGCAGAACAAAAAAGTGAGGTTAAGTGACCACATCCAGTTTTTCACTGCATAATAAAAACCGGAAAAGGCTGCAAACAAAAATATAAGTAGGACCCCATCATATTAGTCAGGCAGATTAAGATCTGGCCAGTGTTTCCAAGGTCCGAGAGCGATCGTGACTTTTAATAATAGTCGAGTCCACCATCGCCTTTGTAGTAGCGGCCGGTCGAGAGCCAGGTAAATCCGCACCAAATTAATATAATTAAATTTCACAAAGTGGGCTATGACATCATTCCGAAACGAAAAAGCAAACTAACGTGCCGTTTGTTTGTTTACGTGCACTGCCCAGAATCTGCCGGCGTTAATCGCGTTTTTCCCTTCCGCATCACTCACGCGCCGTTTATAGTGGCTGATTTAATGTCACAAAACAATGGAACGCTTGCTCGTCTAATTAGCGGCGCAACCGTTTTACCCAAAATTAGAATTTGGCGTCATTTGAATCGGAAGGTGGAGCGTGACTCGTGCTTTTGCCGCCTTAACTGGGGTTGGGCCGCTGTCAATTTTAATATTGGGTTGTCTTTTTGTTGCGATTTCGCGGCGATAACTATAATTGATTTTCTGCCTTTGGAGGCGAAGGGTGCACAAAATAAAGTGCATTAAATCGCTTAAACTTGGTAGTAATCAGATAGTAATAAGGTAGGACTGAAAACCTCGCTCTAATGGAAATTTAATGGACGACTTCGTGCTTTAGGGGGGAGGTGTTACGTTCCTGCATATGAAAGAAGAAATTGTAGTTTTATAGTTTTGGCAAGTTTATCTCAGCTGCGAAGACGGATTCTTGGCTAGCTTAACCCTTCATTTTAATTTTTTATGAGACAACATTCTGAAAATTAAGTTCATTAAAAAAGGGACGATACACGTAAAACAGCCTTTATATAAAAGGATGTTGCTCATTGGATAGATGAGTTGTTTATATTCTTCTTTGTGGATATTATTACGAAAATATGGTCTTATACATTGATCACTTTTTTCGTCTTCATTGTTCGTTTTACGCCTTAATTTATCTTCTCTATGCAATGGGGCCCTCCTTATTATTGTCACAGGAAGTTATTTGTATTGAAAGGCCATATGAGAATGTTATGAAAGTAGATACAGTTTGGACACTTAACTTTTATTCAATGGACCGAATTTGTGTTTATGCAGTAGCAATGAACCAGCCGCAACATTTTTTGCTGTCTTTGAAGCACAAAGAGTCCATGCTGTGGGTGGGGTAACTATGTGAATTCTTTTGAATGTGCCTATAATCAATATAAGAAACGGCTGCATTAAGCCTATCTAAACTTTTGCATTCTTCCTAAAAATGATTCAAATCAGATTCGTTAGAGGAATCGTGTTTTAATTTTGGCGTTTTTATTCAATAGATGGTGAAATTCAGCTTTGGGCCCATCTTTTTGGAGATCTTCTTAGTGGTGTATAATTGCTTGTGATTGTTTTCTCAATTGAGACATTGAGACTGATGGAGTAAATACAAATCACCAACTATTGAGACCTATGCGTCGTGATCTGCATTATATGCACTCATATGGTCTTTGCCGTTGGTTTGCATGTCACCATCATCATTATCATATTACTTTCTCAGGTTTAGACCAGGTTTCATCCTTTGGCCTCCTTTTATATCCATTTTCTATTGGATTCTAATTTAATAGTGTATAGTGTAGTTCAGTACTTCCTATTATGTTCTACTTGGTTTCCAAGTGTTTCGGTATTCCTACTTTCGATTAAACTATGTAGGTTAAAGTTGTCTCTTACTTATATCTTCATTTCTTAAGTGTCTTAATTTCATACATCCGTGCACCATTTTTAAGAACTTCGTTTACCTTGTCTGTATTATAGTACTTATCTATGTTGAATCACACAAACTGCTATGTAGCTACTCCCACGAAACGGGCGAAAGGATGAAGTGCATAAAAACTTCCAGTAAGGACAAAACCGTGATATGCCAGCAGGAGGTTCGCTTGGAACTGACAAGCATTGAAAGCGTAATGTGAAGAGGGTCGCCAATGATTGACACGCTCTAAACACCGAGTGTCCGATGCAAGCGTAAAAATTAGCAAGCCAACTGTTACGACAGGGGCGTCGAGCAAGCGCTGCAAGGAACCCAAGCTAGCTTTTTAGCCTATTACCTAGAGAGGATCCAGATAATAAAACCCTCGAAAACACAATGACTCCGTTGGCGCAATCAGAAGAATAAAGTCTTGACTACCCGGGTAGACGTGTTGGGGGGTCATCACTCCCTTCGCTGACGCAAAACTTCCGAAGACACAATGGCCGTTAGCACATTCGATGACGGGTGCTCCAACTCATTCCAGTAGTTGAGTCGGGGAGTCATAAATCCTCTGCAGACACAATAGGACAGAAGTAAATATAAACACAATCGGCGGCAAGAAAAGGGGCATTCTTTATGTAAGCGTCCACCGAGTCTTAACGAGATTTTACTGTTAACACGTCAGCTATTAATCGCATACTATATCTGCTTGTGTACTTACTTGTGCAGTGATATGCGTATGTGGAAATTATATTAAATTTAATTAAAGTGTTGTTGTTATGGACAACGTATTTATTATTTTTATTTACGTGAGTGTAAATCAGCGACCAAACTAAAGAACCCGACAAAAACCAATATGTTTTTCTTGTTTATAATCCAGGTTTCTACACCGTACAATATCTTAGATATCGCCATGGATACCATTTGATTATTGCAATTTTTGTAGTCTATGTCCATTTCAATTATGTTAAATGTGTCACTAAACGTCATTGTTTTTGCTTTTGGTAGAGATTCATTCAGTAAGTATCTTATTATTAGGTGGATCTATTGAACTTTGTAAGTAATCTTTTATTTTTTGTAATCATATCAAGCAAAAAGCGTAATGCTCAATCGTGCATCTGAATCACGTTAGATCTGCCATTTGATGTGTACATTCTTAACTGTAACTGTCGACATATCTACTAACTACATTTATATTTTCTATATGAAATTCCTTATGAGTTGTAGTAGAGTACCTACAGGCGTTCTGGGACACTTCCGGTGGTTTGAAACTTGGTTAAGTGTCACGTGGCGGCCTCTGGTTTGAAACTTGGCTAAGTCTAGTCGAAGGTCACGGGCGAGGTCAAGGTCACAGGCCTAGCCGGTGGGCGTGGCCTAGTCGGGGTCATTGACCTCTGCCACTTCCGGGAATTTTTTGGGTTAAAAGTGTCATTTTTGAAATTTTACAAGATTTCTACGTTTATCAAAATGTTCCCAGGCTCAACAGGATGTGAGTCATCGTCTGGCAATGCAAAACTAGTTGAGACTTGTAGAGACATGTCTATTCTTGCAGGATGTTATCAGTAGAACAATGACATCCCTTGTTTTAAAATCAGCACGAAATTCGAGAACAATGAAGGTATTGTTGTCTGGAGATTAAAATGTGCAAAGCTGGTAAAAAATAAACCGAATTAATTGTGGTCTAATAGTATATATCGAATTATTTCCAGCTAAAAAGATGCAATATAAAAATCCAAACCATTTTAAATAACTTGTTAGGTTTTTGTTTTATTACGCTTTCGACGAGATGTATGTCTGGATATTTAACTCGAATAGGCCGATTGGAAGCATCTTTTAGTAGATAGGTAATGTGTTCGATCCCACTGGAGGACTGTTTAAGCGGTAGACAGTATATAACATAATACAAAAGTGTTGCGGTCTTAGAGACATTGAGAAATCTGCAACATTGTTTGTAGCAAAGTAAATATTACGTGTTTTTTCCAGTACTTTATTAAATACACAGTCTCGAGCCGATAGTTATATATTTCGGTTGGATTTATGTACAGCACCCCCTCGCTTTAGAAATAAGCAAGTTCCTAAAGAAATATTATGATGCTGTAGAGATTTACACGTTACAGGTGTGTATACAAATTACGTATTTATTAAATATTACTGTTAACAAAGCTGTTAAACGTATGATACAGGCAGTTATTAATTAGAGTGGTGGTTTAATTTTATCATTAGAATTTCGGTTTCTTACAACGGTATTTGTAAATCATTCGTAACTAGTCCACCTATACACATTTATTTACGTTATGCATGTGCAGACTTGCTTGTTAAGCAAGGTCGTTGACTTATAGTATGCAGTGTAGGAAATGTTATCATATGACTTTGTCAGCACGCCATAAAAGTTGGTTTTTGTAGTATAAGACATCCGCAAGCTAATTCGGTAGAGAGGTGATAAAATACTTAAAGAAAATATTAGCAGATAATACATTTGAAAAATCTGCACGACTAATACTCAAGATTATTACAATTACATGCTAAAGACTGCAGACAAAAAGTAAGATATCAAAATTTTAAAATAAAGCCCTGAAAATAAGAACTAAATAAAACCAAATAAAAGCTATTAGGCCACAACAATACTCTAATTAATAAAGATGCTATACCCAATGGCGAGGGACAGTTCATTTTTACCGCATAAAAACTTATTGCTTAGAAATCAGGTTCAGATACCTGTTTAATGGAAACATTTTCTTGAATTTCTAATCAAATCTAAAATTTTGGGTCTTACGTAAAAATCTTTAAGTCGTTAGGTTGACTGTGTCAAGTTTCCACGAAAAAACTAAAGCTCCTACAGGCCAGATTC
>CALNHX010005193.1:67500-111788 GCA_940337035.1 Agriotes lineatus
TTTGAATTTCCCGCCAAAACCCCTGTACAGAATTTAAATTTCCCGCCAAAACCTACGCAGAATTTTGAATTTCCCGCCAAACCATGGCGCAGACCCCCGCGCAGACTCCCGCGCTGACCTGTGCAGAAACTCCAGACAACCGGTTTATTTTTGCAACCTTGCACATTTCTCAAACAATGGCTTCGTTGTTTAATTGGGCAGCAGACAGGCAGGCAGGTTCTGACAAGTTTGGCATTTACAGACAATGACTCACATCCGGTTTATTTTTAGCAACCTTGCACATTCCCTAGACGCTCACATCCACAGGTCTTGACACGTATTTCTATAGTTTGCAAATTTTGCTCCTCCTTCTAATTTTAGCTTTATTTACACAATTTCAAATGTGATTTTTTAGTTACAAAATGCTTTTAAAGAAGTTTGAGATTCTCTCTTATACATACATCTGATTTTTAACCAATCTAGATAAGTTTTTATCCGGCAAAATTATACTGTCCCTTACCATTGAGTATAGAATCCTTATTAATTAGAGTATTTTTTACTAATATATTGCAGTGATCTACTAGCTTTTACTTGGCTTTATTTTATTTAATTCTTATTCTCTGAGTTTTATTTTAAAATTTTGATATCTTACCTTTTTGCGCACAGTCTTTAGCATTGTAATAACCTTAGTTATTCGACTCTAATCGACTATTAAAATCAGATAAATCATGAATACCGGATATAGGACAATTGTATATATTAAGTAATTAATAACTGCCTGTATCATGCGTTTAACAACTTTGTTAATTCAATTTTAGATTAATATTACTGTCTGTTTATATCTTCTATTCGTCAGAAATATCTGTTACAACTATGCTCGTTGCAACCAAAAACTGGACTACCGTTGTAAGAAATCGAAATTCCAATGATAAAACTACAGCACCACTCCTTTTAGGAGCAATATTTTAAACTGCTTTTTATTTTTGAAAAATGTAGTTAAAACACATAGTGCTGTGGCGTCGGATTCATAACATTCTTAGCCAAGGTGCTAACACAAGAACAAAGAAGGTGTTTGTTTTTGCGATATGCCGAATCGGATAAACTGAAAAAAATGCTGACGATTATTTTATCGCTCCTGTTTTGTATTATAAAATTCTACTATTTAAAACTACCAGTTTAGGATTGGCTTGCGGATGTCTTATACTGCAAAAAACCAACTTTTTATGCCTTGCTGTATTATTTACTTGATCCAAGAATCTGGCCTGTAGGAGCTTTAGTTTTTTCGTGGAAACTTGACACAGTCAACCTAACGACTTAAAGATTTTTACGTAAGACCCAAAATTTTAGATTTGATTAGAAATTCAAGAAAATGTTTCCATTAAACAGGTATCTGAACCTGATTTCTAAGCAATAAGTTTTTATGCGGTAAAAATGAACTGTCCCTCGCCATTGGGTATAGCATCTTTATTAATTAGAGTATTGTTGTGGCCTAATAGCTTTTATTTGGTTTTATTTAGTTCTTATTTTCAGGGCTTTATTTTAAAATTTTGATATCTTACTTTTTGTCTGCAGTCTTTAGCATGTAATTGTAATAATCTTGAGTATTAGTCGTGCAGATTTTTCAAATGTATTATCTGCTAATATTTTCTTTAAGTATTTTATCACCTCTCTACCGAATTAGCTTGCGGATGTCTTATACTACAAAAACCAACTTTTATGGCGTGCTGACAAAGTCATATGATAACATTTCCTACACTGCATACTATAAGTCAACGACCTTGCTTAACAAGCAAGTCTGCACATGCATAACGTAAATAAATGTGTATAGGTGGACTAGTTACGAATGATTTACAAATACCGTTGTAAGAAACCGAAATTCTAATGATAAAATTAAACCACCACTCTAATTAATAACTGCCTGTATCATACGTTTAACAGCTTTGTTAACAGTAATATTTAATAAATACGTAATTTGTATACACACCTGTAACGTGTAAATCTCTACAGCATCATAATATTTCTTTAGGAACTTGCTTATTTCTAAAGCGAGGGGGTGCTGTACATAAATCCAACCGAAATATATAACTATCGGCTCGAGACTGTGTATTTAATAAAGTACTGGAAAAAACACGTAATATTTACTTTGCTACAAACAATGTTGCAGATTTCTCAATGTCTCTAAGACCGCAACACTTTTGTATTATGTTATATACTGTCTACCGCTTAAACAGTCCTCCAGTGGGATCGAACACATTACCTATCTACTAAAAGATGCTTCCAATCGGCCTATTCGAGTTAAATATCCAGACATACATCTCGTCGAAAGCGTAATAAAACAAAAACCTAACAAGTTATTTAAAATGGTTTGGATTTTTATATTGCATCTTTTTAGCTGGAAATAATTCGATATATACTATTAGACCACAATTAATTCGGTTTATTTTTTACCAGCTTTGCACATTTTAATCTCCAGACAACAATACCTTCATTGTTCTCGAATTTCGTGCTGATTTTAAAACAAGGGATGTCATTGTTCTACTGATAACATCCTGCAAGAATAGACATGTCTCTACAAGTCTCAACTAGTTTTGCATTGCCAGACGATGACTCACATCCTGTTGAGCCTGGGAACATTTTGATAAACGTAGAAATCTTGTAAAATTTCAAAAATGACACTTTTAACCCAAAAAATTCCCGGAAGTGGCCGAGGTCAATGACCCCGACTAGGCCACGCCCACCGGCTAGGCCTGTGACCTTGACCTCGCCCGTGACCTTCGACTAGACTTAGCCAAGTTTCAAACCAGAGGCCGCCACGTGACACTTAGCCAAGTTTCAAACCACCGGAAGTGTCCCAGAACGCCTGTAGGTACTCTACTAGTTGTATACGTCACTGTGGGCTGGAAAACGTTAGAAAACCCCTGAAGAAAAAGTTAGATAGAACTGTATTTTTGTAACTTCAGGCATTTTTTCAATTAATCAAAGCAAAAATTATAATTAAAAGTTGAATTTGAGAAAAAATAGCTAAGTATGTTTTTTTAGATTTTAGTTACTAAAAGTCGATTTGAAAAATAAATTTTTCAAAAAGTAATTCATATTGTCGATTTAACATATTAAAAATTTTATTAAAAAAGAAATGTTACGTTTCGCTGGCAATCCAGCTTCATCAGACAATTACATATTATAAAATCAAAAGCCTTTTACATGATAAGTCTTTACATAGGTTTTGCTGATACGGTTAAAATTTTTAAAGCAAAGGAGGACGTCCATTCCGTGGTTGTTTTCAATGTGATGGTAGAAGTCCTGGTTGGTTGTTGATCCTTTTGTAATAGTAGTAGTAGGGTCCTGGCTTCTAGTGATTGTTGGAGAGTTATGGGTAGCCATGTTTGTTGGATTGTTGAAATGCATTTTGTAAAATAATTACTCTCCACGATGATTAATTATGATTAAATTAAAAATTTGAATACAGCTGTTTTAGTAATTAAAAGTTGAATTGGAGAAAAATCAGCTAAGTATGTTTTTTAGATATTAGTTACTAAAGGTCAATTGGAAAAATACATTTGTCAAAAAGAAATTCGTATTGTCGATTGTCAATTCAACTTTTAATTACTAAAATTGCTGTATTCACATTTTTAATTTAAAAATAATAATAGTAATAATAATCTGCACTCATTTTGCCTATCTGTCGGTCTGTCTGTTGGCGGTATAGCTCAAAAACCATTTTTTGGAAGAATACGATATTTTGTATGCAGATTAGATTCCGCCTTGCTACACTGCCGAGCATAAAATTAGGGTCACCCCGTAATTTGAAGTTATTTTAGAAATGTTTAGTTTTTTTACAAGTTTTTTCGGTTGTAACAGTTTAGTAACCGATTGCTTGAATAAAAGAAAGTTTTTGTTGTTCAAAGTTTATTCAAAGTAATGAAAATGAACAATTTAATTTGATACGCTAAATAATGAAAATGAACAAGTTTGCTTTGATTTAAGGACTTCAGTAGCGAGTATTCCCTCCTCTGGCAGTGATAACGGCTTGCAAACGACGAGGCATGCTCTGGATCAGATTTTGGATCACATTCTGCGGAAGATTGTCCCATTCCTGCACCAGTATGGCGCGAAGCTCTCTACAATTTCTGGGGGCCGGCACATGTCTCTGTAAACGTTTTCCCATCTCATCCCAAACATGTTCAATTGGATTTAAATCTGGACTGCGAGCAGGCCAAACAAATCGCGTGATCTGAACCTCGTCAAGATACTCAGTAACTATCCGAGCAATGTGGGGCCGTGCGTTATCATGCATAAATGTTGCGTCCTCTCCAAGAATAACTATGAACGGTAAAACATGGTCTTCTAGAACCTCTGTCAGATACCTATGCGCAGTCAACGTCCCATTCTCGATAAAGACTAACTCCGTCCCATTCTCGATAAAGACTAACTCCGTCGCTCGGCAATACACGCTTGAGCATATCTCTCGCCTTGTCGTCGCCACACTTTTACACGTCTATCTGAGCCCGTAAGACAGAATCGCGATTCATCGGAAAACAATACGCGACTCCAATCCGCTATTGTCCATGCCAAGTGTTTTCGTGCAAAATTCAACCTGGCAATCCGGTGTTCACGGGAAAGCGGCGGTCCAGTAGCTCTAGTTCGAGAAGATAATCCAGCAGCATGAAGTCGCCTCCTAACTGTCCACTCACTTATGTTTACATTTCTCACTTCTTGCAGATGATTTCGAAGGGAAACTGCCGTGACCGTTCGGTTTCTCAAAGCACTAGAAACAAGAAAGCGGTCATCTCTAGCTGTTGTAGTCGTGCTTCGCCCTGAACCAGGTCTTCGAGTGAGCAGACCAGTCTCTTCGTACCGCCCCCATACTCGTTGCACACTCGAGAGACTTACACCAACGTTTCTCGCAGTTTCGCGCTGACCACGGCCGTCTTCTAAAGCGCCACAATTCGTGCCGCAACAACAGGATTTATGCTCATTGCAAAACACTAACAATGACAATACTACACAAACAATTTGCAACTGACAGATAAAACCACAGAAACAAAAACTCTGTTGTCCCTAAACTGTCTTTTGTTTCAACAGAAGCATATCAAAGCAAACTTGTTCATTTTCATTATTTAGCGTATCAAATTAAATTGTTCATTTTCATTACTTTGAATAAACTTTGAACAACAAAAACTTTCTTTTATTCAAGCAATCGGTTACTAAACTGTTACAACCGAAATAACTAAAACTAAACATTTCTAAAATAACTTCAAATTACGGGGTGACCCTAATTTTATGCTCGGCAGTGTAGAAATATATACAGGGCGAGCTTCTTAAAAAATATAATTTAATCTATTTTTGCTTCAACTCCGGAATAGATGACAGTAATAATTTGTACATATTTAGTTCTTGTTTTTACTCTTTATAAAAATGGGCCCCAACAGATGCAGGGTGAACATCATAAAATCAACGCGCCGGCGCCGTTTATACCACAGCCAAAAGCGAACGTAATAAATCTGCCAACGTGGTGGACTGGTATAAGCGTTTGACTAGTAATCGGAGTTCCAGTTTGAGTCCCGCAGGTTGTATCGTTTTTACTTTCAAATTGATATAATACACATTACGTGTTTCTGTATTGTTAGGAACGTTAATATATTTGTACCCATTTTTTACAAGTAGCTAGTTAATTTTGTCTAAATCTTTATGTTTTGTAAGCTGTATTCTACCGTAGCTTTTTGTATTCTTTGTAATGTTAGTAAATATTTAGAATTTGGTGTTTATTCCGCTCAAGAAATGATATTTTCAATGTCAATAATTTTAAAACTTCACCACTTGCGAGGGAAGTGCCGAGTAATGTATTGCACAATGTAATTCACAATTTCAAAAGAAAATTCCAGATGAGAGGAGACTAGTTTGACATACGGTAGGATGTAAATTATGTAAATTGTGTGTTGCCTATACATTTTTTCATTTCAGAATTTTTGTATTGTAATTTGTATTAAAGAAATAGAAAACTCCAGACACTTGCCCTATCTTGCCTATAGCTGGATTGCTGGATACGTCCATGGGAAGAAGAAGAAAACAGAACTTCAACTTTTCTGTACTTTGCCAAGCTCAAACGCGGTTTGCAGTGGCCTGGAAAAGGTCCTTGACATAAAGTCGCAGGAACGTACGAAAAGGCAAAAAGCGGCGCCTGGAGCGTTGTAGAGACAAATATTAATTCCTCGTACAGTTACATTAATTCGGCGATTTGAGCGTTGTGTAAACACATGTCATTCGGTTAATTGGGCCTGTTAGAGCATCACTTCGGTCGCAACCAAATATTTCCGGCGCGGATTCGGCAGCCGGTAACAAGATCCAATTTGGAGGGGCTTCACCTGAGGATTCGCGGAAGGTGGAAGAGGCCGACGCCGACGGTGGGTCGACAACCTCTGCCTCCTGGCGGCCGCACGCAGGAGTGTTGTGCGAGCGCGTGTTGAGCCAGTGTACGTGCATACGTGTTTTGCATGTGTGCAAACATGATCGCACCCGTATCCCATGTCGATGGCAAAATTAATTGTGGAGTCGTGGTGAACTTGAGTCATTGTTATTCCAAGTGCATTGTCGCCGACGGTATTGATGCGCCAACGTAGGTGCCTATTCTTCTTCGTTAACTATTGACAGCTGCAGACACTTAATGCGATTACTGATTAAAGTTGCAGGAAACAAAAGCAACGATCTTTACATACCCTGAGAACATTTGATGGGGACGATAGGTTATGATCATTAATCGATACCATCAAAATTAATCATATACATACCTTAACATCAATTAAGGTCGAGCATCTAACTAATTGGTTACTAAATTTCCTTAGCTTTAATTTAAAGATCTAAAGGAACTAGTTTATACTACTACACTATTTTTACGTTGCTTTACGAAGATAAGGTTTTAAACGAACTAATGAGTTTTACTAAGACACCAAGCATATTTTCCATTAACTCAGAAATATATATGAATACACTTGATTACATAACTAAATTTCAATATCGATATTTGCATAGATATAGTAACGCATTTACACTTAAACTACAGTCTAACTTAAATTGAAAGAGCGCCGAACGTATAATAATAACACTTGGACGATCAGTTAGTATTCCTTGGGAACCAGAACCAAAACCTGATCATTCCCATTGGCCAGTCACTTACCCCTACTTGTTAGATTTCTCGCGAATGGAGCAGCAATTTTTGTTATTTAATTTTAAGGAGAGAATAATGTTTGCAACTTGTATCAAATTCAGTTAATACAGGGTGTTTGTAGATCGCTCGACAGCTTATAACTTCGTTAGTCATAGAGAAATTTGAGTAGTTACTTCGTTAATGATACGGTAAATCTATCTTTAATAGAAATGCAGTGTGACAGGGCTTCGTAATCTGTATTTATTACAATTTAGTTTTATAAATAGTTGTACACTTTGAAACAACTTTGAATTCAATGTTTTTTTTTATTTCTTGTAATATGATGTGATACTTTATTTTCAATAATTAATACATTGTTGATAAATCCATAGTTACTTAGTTGTATAACTGTGAGAAAACATTTTTCTAGGTTTAAAATGTTTAAAAACCTATTTGCAGAAATGGCCGAATGGTGTTTTGTGGTTTTTAGAGTTGATATGTTACTTGACATTTACATTACAATTATTTTGTCCAAACTGCTGCTACAAAACAACTAAACTAATTAAATCACACAATTTAATCCTTAATTATGTTTTGCACAAAATTAATAGTTCTAAATGTTCATCCTGTTTCCTGTAAATTAAGAAAACATTCAGGAACACATATTTAAATGTACAGTAACAACTACCTCTCAGAATGAGCTGAAAACACTATTAAGTATATATACGATACATTAAGGATCTCTTCATTAATGCACCAAAGGTTAGGTATAATTGACAATTAGTATAATTATATTAATCATTATAAACATAGGTCTAGGTAAGAATAATTACGAAAATGATTAATGCAACCATAATCAATAATTAAGTAAAAATTCAGTTCCTTAATTAGAATAACAAAATAAAGATGAACTTGAAAGCTGACATCGCGGCTATTTCGGTTTTCCTACTCGGGCGGTTAAGCGGTAGTAGTAGGGAGAGCGGTGCAAAAACTAGCTTAGTACTTAGCAAATTAAGAATTTATATAACGATTACCTCATAGCGTTTAATACTTGCTCAATTATTCTCGCAAACGAGAAAAGGAACGAATTACGAGGTCGACCACAACCTGAAGATTACACGACTTAGTCGTGACTTTTTAGTGTAAGGTCACAGCTTTTCGTCTTTTTCGGGATTTTATTTCAGTTACGTAATAGGCAAGCATCCCTACGTTTTGTTTTCCTGCTGTTTGGAAATACTTTCTCACAGAAATGTCCAATTAAACGGGAAGTTTTTTTATGATTAGCCGAATAAATTTGGCCAACAACTTAATAAACAAATCAGCCGAAGGTTAAAGCGATGTGGGTAACAGAAATTAACCAAAAACGGTGTATAGGTTGTAAAATTTGTATGCGACTTCCGCAACACGAAAAATTGGTTACATATTTGGATTTACCTGTATAATAAATTTCGCAAAAACAAGGAAAGTCGGCTTGAAGAAAGCAATTGCAGCGAAGAGTGCACAAGTGGCCTTTAGTAACATAAATTATAGTTTTTTAAATATCACTCTAGTATTTAGATTTGGATGATAATTTGCATGCTGCATAAGTAACACAATAAATAAAATAAAGCTGTAAATGCCTTTTACACTTATACGAGGGTGATCATTGGCAGAAACGCACAAAACATATTTTTCCAAGGAGTTAAGGTCTTCATAGTTATTAAACTAAGTTTTAGGCAATTGAACAGAACATTCTTCTACTTATGTTAGGAACAATAAGTTATTATTAAACTGCCTTCGTCTTTAGTTTAAATTAAGAAAAGTTAACACATTAATTTATTATAAAATTAACTAGTTGCCCATTCGTATATTTATTGTATATTTTTGTATATATCATGACAGTCGTTAGTGGGGTTAGAAGTCCCCATAAAATGTACAGTCGGCGCCTTAGAAATCGGGACAATACGTACTATGACACATTTTGCATGTACATATTTTTAAGTGTATAAACTGGGTTTTTGCAGTTGTTATGGTTTTGATTCTTACATAATTTTCCAAATGTTGCGTTTTTTGGTTGATAGTAATATGCCAATAATACAAAAAAATAGTAATGAATCTAATATTACAACACAACATATTAATGTGTCCCGATTTCTAAGGCGTCGACTGTGCAGCGACGCCGAACGGCTGTTGGCTGAGTACCAAAAATAAAAATAAAAAATAACTGTGATTATACCACTCCCACTCACATCAACCAATGAAAAACGGCAAAAAGCATAGTTACGCATGTACTAACTTTTGATAATGTACATAGCAACTGTGATAATGATATACCTTCCTGACGATTAAGTGATAGTCAACATGCCCTCACAAACATCGCGTTATCTGCTGACAGTACAATTGACATAACAACCACATTAACTGTACTTTTAATATTTATAAATAAACTGTTCAAACGTTGTTTAGTGACTCGTGATATAATCTAGCCGAATGCAATTCGTGTTTTGTTGATTATCAAATTATTTCTGTTTCCACTCGATATATTTTTTAGGCACTCACTTTCGTCCTTAGGACTTATGCGATTGCCAAACAATATATCTCGTGCAAACAGAAATGATTATTTGATAATCAAGAACCCACTAGTTGTATTATATATGATTATACTACTCCCTATAACATCAACCAATTAAAAACGGTAAAAATGCATAGTACACATGTACTAACTTTTGATAATGTGCCTAGCAACGGTGATAATCATATACCTTCTTGACTAATAAAGTAATAACTGATATTCAAATACCTTCACATCGCGTTATCGGCTGAAAGTACAATCGTCATAGCAACCATAATAACAGCATTTTTAATATCTATAAATAAACTGTTCAAACGTTTTTTATTCACTCGTAATATAATCTAGCCGAATGCAACTAGTGTCTTCTTGATTATTAAATCATTTCTCTTTCCATTCGATATACTGTTTGAGGCACTCACGCTCGTCCTTAGGACTCGTGTGATTACCAAGCAATATATCTCGTGTAAACAGAAATGATTATTTGATAATCAAGAATCCACTAGTTGCATTATATATGATAAACTACGAGTGTTGGTCTATAACTGTAGCTGCTGAATAGGTCACCATAAAAGGTATTATACAGTAATATGACATTCGTGTGCTCATTTCCTTCTTTTTTTGTTTTAGTGTAAATCACATAATTTGTAAAAAATTCTTGTTCTCAACGCAGTGCAGTAGTTGAAATAAAAGATCAAATTTTTACTAGAAGTTCTTAATGCCGTTTTTGTTATCGATATAATCATCTGGTACTATTTAACCGAATGATTGTTTTACGTCTAGTATATTTCTTACAGCAAATTTAGGAATATCGCCTTATATTTTATATTCTTATGTGTAGACCCTGCGAAATTATGGATAACATTAAATATTTCAACCAGAACCACCATGTGTCACAATAGTTTTGGATACAATATGGCAATAACTGAAGAGCCCAACATCAACGTCGAGACGGGACGTGGGCATAAAGCATGTGTAAGAAATTACGTAATTGTCATAAGCAGTAGCAAACCAATAGTTGAAAATGCCAGATTCAATAACTAATTGTAACAGACTCTACTGAAGCACACGGACTAGTCGAGAAGCGACGTATAAGCTGCAGGGAAATAATAAATACCCATGAAAAACAACAACCGCTGGTGATATTAAAGTCAACAATACATTTCTTAACGACCTTAATGCACCACAAGATATGTTTCTACATAAATATATGAAAGAAAGCAATTACAGAAGTAGTACGCGAAAAAATTGTATACGGGTATATGCAAGCAAAAGGGTTTGATTAAATAAAATTGCACGGAATCGATTGAGCTAAGTATTAAACGAACTCCATCAGACGCTCTAAAATATATATTTGATAACATAAGTAGTGCACGTATCGCGCAGCTATAATAGATAAAATATAAATCATCGTATCAAGAAAAAGCGACTATTTCGCATAATCGCCGAATGCCGCATATATATATGTATATATATCAGTAGAAATTTTCTGCCTACTGTTCTTAACAAACGAAAAGGAACAGTGTAAAATCGGAAAGCACACAAGCTAAACGAAACTTGGCAAAAATAAAAATAGTTGTTTACAAGCAACAAACTTACAATCAAATTAAATCGGTAAACAACCAATGCTTGTTTACTGTTTACAAAAGCTTCAATCAACAAAGTAAGATCTACGATTGGCAATTACCCTGATGAGCGTGATTCAGTAAACCATATATGGTAACTGGTAACCGAAAGCGATGCCAGGTGCGCAAAAGATTGGAACAATTGAATACCTAACCTTAATAGCAGGGTGGAGAATCCAAAAGAGCACGGTCTTGTGACTGTGGAGGTTCCGGTTTTTCCTAGCCTTAAATCTGTAAGAAGCGTGAAGCTACTTCACAGATCTACATATAGAACAGTTAATCTGGAGATTCTCGTAGGAATATCGAAGCAGGAATGTAAAACAAAATCTAAAGG
Source organism: Agriotes lineatus (assembly GCA_940337035.1). NCBI lineage: Eukaryota > Metazoa > Arthropoda > Insecta > Coleoptera > Elateridae > Agriotes > Agriotes lineatus. Next base: position 79,128 of record CALNHX010005193.1, read on the forward strand.
AAAGGAGAGGAGATGAGAAAAAAGAAAAATGTTTGAAAATAAATTCAAAAGAGCATTAGACCACGTCAAAAAAGATATCACGAAATCCTATCTTAGATAGCGGGCGGCTAACAGATGTTTTACTTTCGAAATACTATCATATCCGGAGATACCACCATATGGGTGCAGCAATTCGCAGAACCAGTAAGATCAAACCCATATTTTTTCTGAAAAGGAAATGGAGGTCGGAAAATATCCCCACCATGAAACTGTGCACGGGAAGTTTTCGAAAGAAAGGAATGCCAATCGCTAATTCGGAAGTCACTAAAAATCTTTAGTGCGACCTAAAATAAACGACAGCCTACTAGGTTTCCGGACCTACAGTAAAGGCAGGCTGAAATTCGAAGTAGCAGATTAATAATCATGGAATAGAAAGCTTCTTTACTTTACTTACATTTGACTATTAAGTGTGAAAACTAATAAATATTTTTCTATATTCTTAGCTATCTAATTCAATTCATATTGTGAGCACTGAGCATTGTGTTTACCAATGACATGCAATAAAAATGTTCATTTGGTCATTATGCTTAGAAAAACAATTTTTGTCAATTGACGTTGAATATTTATTTGTTCTGATATTTAGCAGGCACCTTTTACTGCCTTGCCAGCCAGGTAGTGTAGGAAATCTGCTCCGTTTCTTTATAGTTAAACAAGTAAAACACAAAAGACAAACAAGTTACATAGACGAATTATGTACGTCAAGGCTTTCACAACTATTATTATTTAATGTATGACTTTTTGAATGACACGGTCCAATCCCCTACATTTGAAATACATACTAGGTTTTGCATTTTGTATTTTCATGTTGCCAACTTAATTAAAAATGATATAAATAATAACTACCGCCCTATAAACATATGTGCAAAGATGTGAAGCTACACGTATTTCTATGTTTATCTTAAAGGTAATCAAATCAATATTGATTTTCAGAATCATATATTTTTATAGAACGTCTTTCGCTTTTTTTTTTGGCTACTTGGATTAGTATACAATTTGATTTGGATAGGTATGAACATATTTTCTAAACTGAACATGTGTATGTGTGTGCGCAACGTTTCGTATTTTGATCTGTTACAGTTATGGTTAGTTAGTAGGCTTGATAACAGGACAATAATTAGAAGTGGTATTGTTGTAGATATAGCTTTAATTTAAAAGATGTTGTTAACGTTCTCCTTTCAGTCTGAAAAGTCTACCGGTTATTCTATGTTTCTAACTGATTGAGATTGAAATGTTCTGCTTTGGCGGTTAATGACATCATTTTTAATTGAATTGTTCGACCCAGTAGTGAATCATTCCGTTTGCTTTTTCCCCCTATTGTCAATTACGAGCATGTTTCGATTCTCACCTTGAATTTTTAACGTTCATTATTTCATCAGTGGATTTGAGACACTTCAGGCATCGTTCCTCTGCACTTCCTAGTTGTTCCTTTAATAAAATACAAGCTGGGGTTATGACTTGCGAAAACGTGATCGATACTTTCAAAGTATCTTTCGTCACGTACTTTGCGTAGACACCACAAAACCATGTTCTGTATACACTTCTGGCATGTCTTTTAACTAAGAAATTCCTGCTCGTCTCGGGCTATTTCGCGAGCGTTCTCATATGCAAAGGCTGAAACTTGTTCAACTATTCGGAAGCTTGCAGTACAACTATGATTACATGGCACTGTCAGAACGTTATCTTCCTCCGAATATCTTTACGACGCGGTAATCGCATACGGCTGCATTTTAGTTGGAAATTTATGGAAATCTCTGGAAATATCTTGAATGCACGGGAGCGTTTAGCGTGCCATCAAATGACTTGTTTTACGATGGTTCTGATCTTGGCGTTTGAGCTTCAAATTTCCCAATGGTAACGGCTGCTGAGCATGTAAATTTATGCAAATTTCCGATTTATAGAAGTGACACGCTTTGGTGCTAAATTTGTTAGTTTAATTTTGTAGTTGCTCCGTAACGGTGGTTTTCTGATGTTTGTGTTTCCTTATAGCTGGATGAGTAATGATGGGTTTCCTTTTCCAAGTACTGGTACTACTATTTATACTAGTATTCTACTTACTTACTATTTTGAGTCCTGATTTCATTAAGGGACATACCTAACTAAATGGCAATAATTGACTCCTTTTTGGCTATTGATGAATTATATTGCCATACTTAAGAAAAGAAAGAAAGACTTACTGATAATATATGTATATTCCTTGAGATGAGCTTTTCCATGTCTTTTATTTTTGTTTAGGTTACATAAAGATCTAGCTTTATATTCCGCACTCGTTTCTTCGACTCTGCCATAACTTCCTATTTATTGTTGAATTAGGACGTTTTATGATATATTTTATGCTCTGTCATAATCTACAGTTACGTTTTAGTGGTTTAGTTTACGAGTATTCCATTCTTGTTATCATTCGCAGCCTTCTTCCCACTTATATACCTTTGATCAATCATAAGTCAGGACATTTTATGTTTCATTCTCTTTCCAATAATGGCCATTAGAATTGTAGGTCTCATCTTTATTACATTCAGTCCTGAAATACTGAAATTTTTGGTCGCCTTATTTTTATTTTCTAAAATTTGGTAACTTTAGAATGTTACAGATTACATACTTGTTTTTTAATGGATTTATTCAGTCTTCAATTGACTTACCAATAGTATTCTATATCAACGGTGATTATTTCGACGATTAGAGGCCAACTAACCTCTCGCACCTAGTATTAAGATGCTCTTCGTAGTCTTTACACCTTCCCAGCTTGTTCATACGGTATGATAAGTAATTTTTTGTTTTGTAAGTGTACTGATTAGGAAGCGTTCGTAACAGCAAACAGCGTTAGAGATATAATGTGTACTGAAGCAACATTCGAAATATAGTATGATCAAAAATTAATCTCATCTAGCGTAGCTATGGAATTGTTCCTAATTTATGAATGCAACTATAACTCACTTAAAAATCACATGTCAAGTTTGACATTTAAGTGCAAACATAGTTGCATTCATAAATTAGAAAAAAATCCATACCCATACTAGATGAGATTAATTTTTGATCATACTTTACATTACAGAATGGTATAAATGGAGAAGCAAAACCATACGAAGTATAAAAGGATAATCTTCTTCCTTGCGACGAAGAAAGGAAAAACAGTTGGTACCAATATTTTATTTCATTGATGATTTTATTTTTGTCTTTATTTAAGCGTTTCTTAACTTCCTACAGTGCCTATTTTCAGTTGTGTTGTTCGCGTTGTTTACTGCCTTTTGTTGTTTTCTTGAAATACCTTCAATGTCTATATAGACATTAAAGCAGATTGTGATCTTCTGTTTCTGTGGTTTCAGTCATTCGACTGGTTTGTCGCAGCATTCATAAGTCGTGCATTCCATGTCATTCTCAATGTGTTTGCTATATTGAAGCCGTTGTCGTCTTTTTGCATTTGGGCCTTCTATTTTTCCTGCCAATATTATTTTCAACAAGCTTTTGTCATTTCGTGCTTGTATAATATATTTTTGGATGTCTTCATACGTTTCTTTGATGCAGCTTTCCTTTGCTTTTTGTATTCTGTTTCTCAGCTCTCTGTATTTTCATTGATGAACTTCAGTGGTACTGTTTTTGTACTTTCTCTTTTCATTGATCACCTCTATGATGTCATCAGTTATCCAGGGCTTTTTGCTAGAATTTTTCTTTTTCCCTACAATTGTTTCCACCGTAGTCGTAATGCACTATTTTAGTGTGCCCCATCTCTCTTCTGTGCTTGTTCAGTTGGATTTATCTCCTATTATCAAATCCATTTTGTTTTTGAATTTTGTCAAAATGTCTTCCTCTTTTGTCTTCTTCTTCAGGTACCATCTCCATTCAATGAAGGTTGTCTAGAGTTGTATGAATTAAAGATAATGTGTTCATACCAATCCACGTCTTCCTTCGAGTTTTTCTTCGAGTATCAGTTTCAAGATATACTTGTTTTTACAGTAAATATGCCCCAAATAAGCTTTCTTCGCTTTATTATAGTAAGTAGCTTCCTTCCCATTCCCATATGTCTAAGCACTTCCTCATTAGATACATGTTGAGTCCATTCTTCTTTAGGTGCCTTCTCTTATCGGAGGTTGGTGATCATAACAGCTATTCTTATTTTCGATACTACTGCCCTAAATAGTTCTACGGAGGAGCAGTTGTGCCAGTCTTTTATGTTTTTCAACCAGGATGTTCTTCGTCTTCCTACGTTCCTCTTGCCTGCTATTTTTCCCTGTATAATTAACTGTAGCATATGATATTTTTCTCCACGCATAATATGTCCGAAATACTTCAATTTTCGTCTCTTTATTGTATTTATTAGTTCGCGTTCTTTATGTATCTGATGTAGGGCTTCCTCATTCGTTTTCCTTTCCAGCTACGATATCCGTAATGTACGTCGATATAACCATAATTAAAAGGCTTATATTTTGTCTATTTCTTGTTTCTTAAGGGCCCACGCCTCCATTCCGTATAGAAGAACAAAAAAGATGTAACACCTCACGAATCTGATTCGGACTTGTATATTTAGGCCCCTATTACATAGTAAGCGTTTCATTTTTTTAATGAAAGTAGCCCTCGCCATTTCTATCCGTACTCTTATTTCCTGTATTTGATCGCTATTCTCGTGTATTATTGTCCCCAAATATTTATATTTCCTTACTCTTTCAATGATGGTGTTGTTTATTGTTAAGTTTGCTACATCATTTTTGGTTTTGTATACGACCATACATTTGGTTTTGTTTAAATTTACGTGCAAATCATGATTCGCTGATTCTATTTAACCGTTCCATCATTCTTTGAAGATCCAAGATGTCATTCGCTAGCATTACGGTATCATCGGCATATCTAATGTTATTTATGGGTGTTCCGTTTATTATTATTCCGGCTGTTCCCCCTTCTAGTGCTTCCTGAAATATTGTTTCGGAGTATAAGTTAAATAGCAAGGCCGACAGTACACACCCGTGCCTCACTCCTCTTTGAATTTCAATTTTTTCTGTCGTTTCGTTTTCTATTCTAAAGTTATCCTTTTGATTCCAGTATAAATTCTGAATGATTCTTAGATCATGTTCGTCAATCTGTTTGGTCTTAAGTATTTCTATTCGCCGTTGGTGTTGAACTCTGTCAAATGCCTTTTCATAATCTACGATTACTAAGCATATATATACATCTATATTCATGTCTAGACATCTTTGTATCAAAACATTAATTCCATATAATGCATCTCTAGTTCCCAGCCCCTTTATAAATCCAAACTGGATATCGCTTATTTCTTTCTCTTACTTTTTATGTATCCTCATGTGTACTATCTTTAAGAAGAGCCCGGCGTGTGGCTCATATGACTTATAGTTCTATATTCTGTGCAGTCTCTCGCATTATTCTTTTTTGGTAACGCCACAAATGTCGATTTTAACCATTCCCCTCACACCAGTTTTGTATATATCATTAAATAGATCTATAAGAGGCTGTAAATCTTCATCTTCTATTAACTTTATGATTTCAATAGAGACCTCGTTTGGGTTGGTTGCTTTGCCGTCTTTCATGTTTTTTGTTGCATGTTTCACTTCTTCTTTTGTTATTTCAATTGCATTTATTTCACTGTGTTCCGTATTCACTTTCGTTCTGTTGTCTTCAAATAACTCTTTTATATATTTTTCTCTTCTAGTCATTATTCGTTTAGGATCTAGTATTATTGTACCATCTTTTTCTTTTAATAAACCTTATTATTTCTTTTTAGCTGTACCCGTAATCTCTTTAACCTTCTTTTGTATGTTAAAAGAATCGTGATTCGCTTGTAGCGCTTCTATTTCTTTACATTTTTCTGTCATGTACTTTTCTTTTGCTTCTTTAATTTTTCTTTTAATCACTATGTGTAGTTCTTTGTATTTTTCTTGATTCCGATTTTTACATCGTTGTTCCATAAGTTGGAGTATCTCATTAGTTATCCAATTTTGCTTCAGTTTTCTTTGTATGGTGTTTAATTTCTACCTGCATTACCGTAGTTTTTATTGTTTCCCAATTTTATATTTATATCACTATTTTCTCGTAGACTTTTCACTACGTCAGCTTTGCTCTTCTTATCTTTCAGCAGGATTCGATTTAACATTTGTTTATTGTACTTCTTTTTTATCTTTTTCTAGTCTTGTTTTTATTATCGCTACTACCGGATTGTGGTCAGACCCTACATCAGAGCCCGGGTATGTTTTGTCTTTTTGGCAGATATAGAATTTCTGTATCTTTTATTAATTAAAATGAGATCTATTTGATTTCGTATTATTCTCTCTTCTGTGTGCTTGGGAGATGTCCAGGTATACAACCTGCGCTTCGGAAGTTTAAACCATGTATTTACAACAATTAATTGGTTTTTCTGGCAGCATTCTATTAGTCTGTCTTCTCTGTCATTACGTTCGCCTAGACCACGGATGAGCAACCTTTTTTTACAACGGGTCAGCTACAAATTTAAAAATGTTGTACGGACCGCATGTAAGAAACTTGTGATAATACAAACACTGAATGATGAACTCATGTATAATAAACCTAGTGTAAAAAATTACAGAAATAAAACACTCCTTAATAGAAATACTATTAAAAAAAGCGGCGAAAGTATAAGTGGAAAAAGATTATTTAATGAGAAATAGGTGTGGCGGGCCGCGGGTTGCTCATCCCTGGCTTAGACCATAGCAACAAACGCGGTTGTCAACAGCTCCTTTGCCTATTTTGACATTGAAGTCACCTAAAAGAATAGTTATATCCAAGGTTATATCTTAAGCAATTCGTCGAGTTCTTTATAAAACTTTTCTATTTCTTCTTCATCTTTTTCTGCTGTTGGTGCATAAATCTGTACAACATTTATTTTGCCAATATGGGATTCTAACTTTATCATCATTATCCTTTCGGTGTATCTTATGATATTTGCAACTGACCTGCTTATTTCCTTTGTTACCATAATTGCTATTCCGTATTTATGTTCGGGATCATCTATTGTTCCAGAATAGTACATAATACCATTATTAGTCGCGCATTCACCGCTTCCTGGCCATCTAACATCAGATATTCCTAATATATGTATTTGCAATCTTTCCATTTCTGCTACTATGTTATGCATCTTTCCTGATTGAAACATACTTTGCACGTTTCATGTTGTTATTTTAGTCTTAGATGTTAATTTAAATTTACTCGTTATTTTTTCTGCTACTTTCAATCCATTTCCCCCCGGAGATCCGAATGAGGGGAATTGATACTCCGGAAAAGTTTGAATTGAAACCAGCCATTATGATATAACTAGGGATATCCATAAGTATCTTGAATGTTGTAGCTTCCCGTTGCTTTCAACATTCTATGCCATTGACACAACCAGTTAATCTGCCTTTAAATGCGCTTTCACACACTAAGGGCAAGAGAGTGCCCTAACTGTATTTTGCTCCTCCACCTTTGTGGTTATAAGCTGTTGGCATCATACATGTTATCGCTTATCCCGAAGATATTCGGTGTACTAGTTTTGGTCCGCCCCGGATATTTTATTTTTCCCGTACCCGTCATATCTGACGAGCTTTCCCTTATCCGCCACCTGGGGAGGCGCCCGATGGGGGACTAGTCACCTCTCACTGGGTTAAGTATGTGATACTTTTAATAAGCCGCGAAAGATCCACATTCCAAAAGCCTCGAGTCTCTTCATGGTATTCACTTTTAGTGTCTAGAGTGCCTTTAAGAAACGGTATCATAATTTTAAGTTCAAAGTTAGGTTACTTACATTGATTTGTCTATATTCTATATGCAATTAAAATTTACTTTTCAACATATCCGTTGTAATTTTGCACATTACATAGTCTTGGGGATGTTTAAATATTTGGTTTTCCTTCTTCTCATAATCGTTACGGCTATTCTGTTCATTCTTGCCCAATTGCTACTACATTACAATAATCTAATTTCTTCTCATTTTTCTTCTTCTTCAAACTTTTATCTCTTTAGCAGGCGGGCTGCCTATAATGGGGCGTCTGCTTGTTTTGTTCCAATCTTGTATCTTGGACCACCGTGCATTTCCTGATCGTAAAACATGCCCAGCCCAGCTCCACTTCAATTTTGCTGCTCATTACGTCACATCATCAAGCCATGTTCTCTCTTTTATATAGGTGCTCCGTGTCTATAAAAGATTGTCTGGCCAAGAGGGCTATGGATGCTGCCGCTCTTTAAAAATTGTGGAATGTGTTACCGGCCAACTTCTCATTGTCATGATAATTTTGATTGGATTATTTTCAACTGCAGCAGTTTATTCGCAGGAGCAGAATACGTTCATTATTGTAGCGTATTACTGAAACGGTGTCTTTGACAACGGATCTTGGAATTATTCGATGAATTCTTCCAGAGGAGAGTTTATAGCCAGATCATAACGTTGAGGTAGCATCTCTTAATACACACATCAATCGTATTGTAGGCGCTTATTTTATTTACAGTCGTGTAGTCGAATGCTAAAAATGGTAAGAACGCTCGTATGGAATCCAGTCGAATTCGGCATTTCGGAACCAGGATGTCGAGATTAACGATTTTACTATCTCTTCGGTTTTGCATGAAGCAAGCCCGTTCGCGTGAATGAGTGAACGTCGTTAATAATGGAAGCAGTCTGTGTTTACTCAATTCTGGGTTACGAGATGTAAAAATCTCCTCGAATAGCCGTTGATTACGGAAATTAACGCCGCAATTTTCAAGCAAATGAACCGATTTAGCCGGCATTAATTGCTGCAGCGGCAGGAATTGTGTTTATCTACTTTCATAGCTACAATAAGCGATTTAATGGCTTTCTTAAAAGTAGGTTACGTTCTTATTTTTAACCCGCACTTATCGTTTATTGTACCTCGCGCTCTTTTTCAACCTTGAGTATAATTGCAGCCTGTACAATACTGTTATCTAATTAGATCGGCTGCGCTGCCGCCGAAGAGATTAACAATTATTTGTTTAGACGATTATTGTGCCACGATAAAAAGATCTAGCTGCAACGACTGTCAGCATACGGTGGCATTTCGAAATGCCTGGAAATGTCTAGCTGTGTGATTTTATATGGGTTCGATGGCATTTTAATCGAGCTTCGAGGACGTATCTCGTTATTTTCTTTGCCTCTTAACGTGCAGAAGGACTGATCAATTAGAATGGGGAATATCTACAGTAAGGTTTGAAGAGAAATATGTTGAAGTCAATGTGGCCAAAGACATTTTTGAGTAAGGTTGCAAGATAGGAATCTCTTGTTATGGACAATTTGTTGTTGATAAGCAGACGTTTAGTTGCCATTTAAAGTATTTCAAGGGACATCTTATGCTAATTTAGAGAATTTATGAAATTTCATGCCTTGGCGACGCTATTTGAAAGTTGACAATAGTTCATGGTTCTCGATAAAGTAACTACTAAATATTGCTGCGAAACAGCGTACCGATTTTGTTTTCATATATACTAACCTTTCATCTTGCCGATTATTGAGCTTTCTAACTATTCTTGCCTGTTTTACTTACTTACTTATTACATGTAGAAATTTTAATTATAAATGATTGTTTCAGATGTCAAAGGCGTGGACAGTAGCTAAATTTTTGTCCTTGAACAAGTAGCCGATACAGGAGCGCATACATTATTTAAATTTGAAAGTGCAATTGCAATAGTATATTTTATTACTTAACAACAAAACAAATTGAATAAATTACACAACTGCTATCAATTGTCGTAGTATCGATACCGAACGTGGAAGTATTATGTAAGCTTCGCAGACCCTTTGCACTTTGAGTTGAAGTAGTTGCTATACATTTCCTAAGAATTGCCACTTCTAGAAAAATAGAATTCACTTAAGAAACGAAACAACACTACGACTTGCTGCTTGCGCTGTCAAAAATATGGACACATAGAAATATGTTGTAAGGGTAATAGTAGTTTTTAGTAAAACAGATTACAGAAACTATGTAAAACATCTGTTTGCTCAAGCTCAATGCTTGATCACGAATGGCAACATTCGATTTCGTAGAAAATGTTTTCTCCTGCGGCTAGACGAGCAACAAATTTGAAGAGTTAAATATAGATCTACATAGTTTGCGAAAAGATTGCACAACACGCCAAGTACTTGTTGGTTCTGTGAAAAAACCTCTCGAGTATAAAATCCGCGATCATGTTAACATTTGCCAACAAGGCATCCTCAGCTTTATCAGCGTGCATCATGCATGCATGCATGTAATAACGCAAGGTGGCGGCGACGACTGCAGCGGAGGTTATTGGCCAATCGGGATGATTTTGAGGCATGATATATGCGCGTATTCCTTTTTGAAAACTGCATTTTTAAACACCCACAGATAAGCCAGGCATGCATGTAAGCAGAAACTGGCTTGAAACGGACCGCCCCGCGCGCGGCTATTTTATATTCCTTATAAGATTTTAACATCTTCCATAAATAATGCTCGCTTAAATTCCTGGCCAAACCCCGCGCCTCTTTTTTACTTTCTTTGCGAAACGCCTTCTCTGAATTTTGCGGTCATCGCATAAATCCAGGCTGAGCGCGGGCACAAAGAACTTGACCCGATCAGACAAATACGAGTTTTGCTGGTTGTATCACTGGGTGAATAGGACAACCTCTTATTTAGGAAGTCTTCAACTTCAATTGCATGTTAGAACATAAATTTGGGCCACTCCAAAATGCCATAACATTTATTCTTGTAAGCAATTGTTACAGGTGATTATGTAACTGGAATAACCCTGGTATATCCTGATAAATCAAGAAAAAGGGGTTTCATCAAGGAGAATTGGTTAGATCAAGGGAATGAGTTCATTGTCAATTTCAGTATCAGACTAAAACTAACACTTTATCAATACAGAAGTTTCCTAGAACTTCAACATATCTTGACATCTTGATGATAATATTTCATGTCCATTTAAATCTTAAATAGAACGTCCTTTTGACATCATGTGTTGCTAAATATACAACATTCCAAATGATTATACAAAACGTTCTCATTTAATAAAATTATATCCTGTTCTTCTAGGCTTGCTATGAAATTAACTCTAATATCTGGCAAGAAAATCCATAAACGGAAGCGGCTAATAAGACAGTTTGTAAACAAGACATCAGCAGGCCGAGAATTTCGTTGATTAGGTCATTACCGGTAGCACCGAAATTAGTCCATCGATTTGTGTACCTTGCGACCCAAGAGTTCTAGGTCAGGCATTGTTTGCAACAATTAAGAGTATTACGCTAATGATAATAATCAGGCAAACGTACGTTGAACTTGACTCACTCGTATAATTTCTCTGGTGCTAATAGGCCTTTCGTTTTCATTGTGGTGCAGTGGAGCAGCCATCAAAATCATGAAGCAGGCCGTGACTAACGCAGTCTACGTGATCATACTTTTTCTCGTACTTAATACTTCGTTAATGTAATAAAACATTTTTTACTTTTACGCTCATCTGTGCGTAACTTCTGCTGGCCACGACTCTTGCAGTTTTCCTCTTCTTACGTGGAAGAAACTGAACGCATCGACGACTCGTAGATAAATTAATGTCGGATGGATCACTCCAGCGCGAATAAATTATACTTGTTACCTTCGCATGGTCGTTGCCAGCAAATCTGAAAGCAGATGAGTTTTTGTAGGTATGTGGAACATTGTTTCGCTTTACGTGTCATTTCTTCAGCTGAACTTCAACGTGTCTTTTTGCTCAGTGGCTTGCCGAACGCTGCAGGTGTGCTCAGTTTGCCAATAAAGTGGTCAAAAATGGCCACCTGGCGCAGAGAAAGTCATTTCCCTATACTTTGTTGCATTTATTGGTGTGTGGCTTGACACATACAGGTAGAGTGGCTATAAAATGACAGCCATAAATCGGCCTCGCTTTAGATAGAACATAAACCTGGAGTTAGGATACTTTGACCGATAGACTGAAGCCACATGTGCTATGCATAAATGCATTTTTTTTGTAATCACATCTAATGCAACATAATGGCATGCTATAGAAAGCAAAATTTACTAATATGTATTTGTTAATGTTTTTCCAACATTAAAATGGTAATTATGTAGAAATAACCAAGTACATAATACTATAAAATCGTTAAGTAGAATGCATGAAGAAAACAACAAAAGAAGACGATGATTCGCGGATTGAAAATATGATGATAGAACTAAATAGTGTCACGGAAAATACACATACTTCAAAACACAAAGTGTGTGATGCTTGCATTGTCTAGTATTCACTTATGGAACAGAAATCAAGACGATAAGGAAGAGTAGTGCAAAGAGGTTTTAAACAACGCCAAGAGTAACGCAGAGCATTATGGTTGTCTAAATGCTAGGCAAAGAGTTTAAGAGTCAGGTAAAAGACAACGAAACTGAAATGGACATGAGTAAGATGTGTTGAGGAATAGTTTAGGGAATAATGAACCATTCATCTTACAACATGGTGTTATCGATGGTCTTGAGGGGCTATTGCATAAACTGACTGCATAGGACATACTATCAAGCAGTGTATAGTAAAGCCGAGGGTATCTATGTTTTATACTTTTGCAAAGGATAGACCATTCTGAAGAAGCACAATGATTGTAGAAATAACTATTACAACGACGTTGGGAGAAATATGTTCGACAAGAGAATAAAGAAACTACTACTTACTACAGTACTGCTAAAATAAATACAGAAAGTTAGAAGGTTATCGGAAATGGTAGATGAAATACATAGCTACAGCTTCCCTGACTAAACTTTTAACTGCTTCGTTTTCCGAACTTTCCAGACGAGTAGTCACGGATATCGATATTATCGATATTCTTCGAAGGATTGAACTTTGCAAGGCACTAGATTCCCGGATATTGATATTTGTTGAGGTATTATTCGGTCCATAAGCTGTAACAAGGCTGTTGCTACACGTGTTACCGTGTGTATCTTGTAAACAATGTTTTGTGAAGAGGATCTTAATTCTTAATTAACCTAGAGATTTCCAAAGAATAAAAATGTATGATCAGATCGAGATGCGCATATTCTGCCACGTCCAAGATTGTCTATTCTTCTTTGTGTTTGGCGTCGTCTTTATAATAACACACAAGCGAAACATTAACATGTCATCTCTGAATAAACTTAAAGCTATACCACAACTTGGACTATTTATATGGGATGCTGATTTATTTGATGAGTGGCCTTAATAAAGAAAGTAGTATAAATAGAATGAAGAAAATGGATATAAACGTATTTTAAGATATTTATTAATCTGAACAATAAAGAAAAAATGTGTAAGGAATCATAAATTCTCCATAAAATATTAATCTATAATATATAGCTGAATAGCTAGTGTTATGAGAGATAAAAAAATCAGCAATCTTGCCAACCAGAAGAATTTTATGGTTTTATAGAACAAAAATAGTAGGAAACTCGTATTCTATCAAGAAAAACACCTCAGCAAGCCCTTGAAATAGATGGCGATACTCTCTGGAGTATACAAACGTTTGTTTTATTGTAGGGAAGAAAAGAAGGAAAATGGAAGCGAAGGTTATTAATGTAAATTTATGGGTTATGGGGGTACAGGATTTTAAATGTGGGTATTTTGTACAGTGCTTCGAATATCATGAATGCAACATCGAACAAACCAGTCAATGGTAGAGGAATATTAAAAAACCCCTGCTCGCGAAGATCAACGAATCATACCATAAATACTTTGGTCATGTAACCCGGTAAAATGCAGGATGAAAAAACATAATTTAGGGAAGGATGGATGGCAAACGGCCCAGGGGCAGGTCACCATATCGCTGGGTGGATCAAATGAAACCAAATGGGAGTCCGCTACGTTGCCAAAAAGACCAAAATCGCGATGATGGAGAACAACGATAAAACAAAAATGAGAAGATATGTACTGTATGGTTTTTAGACTCATAGTTACCCATCGTACTATTACGCACAAATAATAGAAGTCGCAATATATTTCAGACAGTGACGTAGACTGGGGAGGGGTTCGAAGGGCTTAGCTCGAAATCTAAAAAATCAACTCTTTAGAGGGCTGTGTAGTTATTTAATTTATGTAGGTAGTGGTGAGTAAAGATACTTATAGTAATTTACGATACAAGAGCGTAGAGCTAGTCTTTAGTCACGAGTGAGGTAGAATAAAAATGCGAGTGAGCGAGCGTTTTAAGCCCTGTGAGTGACTAAAGATGCTTTACGCATGTGTATAGTACACTATTTTATCTACGATAGAATCTAGAAAACACGGTAAATATTAAAAAAAAATGTAACTTTAGAATTACTCGCAACCGGTCGTAATTTTGCGTGGTTAAAAATTTTAAAACACGTTGCTACTGACAACGTGTCTAATGAAATCATTTTAAACACGTTGCTACTGACGACGGGAACTAATAAAAACATGTTATTAAACAGTCGTTTTACAAACTTAAAACTGCCAACAGAGTCAATTTTACACACTGTCGTAGATAAATATAATAACCTATACAATTTTTACAAAATCATTCAACTTTTACAGAATGTTCAATACTGAACACAAAGAGGTGCTGTGTATGGGCATTGGAGGAAATCATTTTGAATATCTGTAGTTGTTTTTGTTGTTAACATTTATATGGATTCAACACATATATTTCTATTTGTTAAAATGACGTTATTAATATCACCTTAAACTGTCAGATGTAAGTTGCCAGTGCCACTTTTACTGACAACATAAATACAAAAAAAAATCCATAGTCCTCTAGAGTCTAGAGCAGTGGTTTCCAAACATTTTTGATAGCAAACCTTTAAGACAACAAAAATTATGGTGCGTGGCCCTGATATGGAATAGTGTCGCCTCTATGAGTTCTTCGTCTATTTAGTTTAAAAATACAAGTTAATTTTTTACTTTCCCATACCCATAGGTATAGGGAAGTCTTGGAATCATGAAAATTTTGGAAATCGAGATTTTCACAGAAATATCCGTTTTGGGACTCTAGGAACCCAAAAAAGTGGTTTTTAAAAAATGTCTGTCTGTGTGTGGGTGTGTGGGTGTGTGTGTGGGTGGGTGACGCTCCTACGCCGAAAGTATTGCTCCGATTTTGATGCGCTTTGGAATGCGGGGGTGTATCGAAAATTCATCGACAAAATAAGCTTTTCAAAAAAATCCGAAACCGGAAGCGGAAGTTACGCATGTTTTTTTGGTATCACTGTTTTCGTGATTAAAATTTTGAAAATTTTATCGCGGATAACGATAGAGGGTCATAAGACAAATCTGCTAGTTTTTTTCCGAACTCGCTAGGTTTAAAATGAAGGGCGCTATGATTTTTTGAAAATTTTGAGTTTAACGCCCTATTACTCAAAAACGGATGAATCGATTCAATTGATTTTTGTTTTCTGAATAGTATATGAAGGCTAACATGAGGTGATATAAAAAGTGTTTTGAAAAATATTAAGGGGCCTAAATTACAAATTTTCAAAATTTTGGAAATTTTCTAAAAATCATTTCTCAAAAACTGCCCACAGGAATTTGTTTAAACTTCATACACTGATAGACCCCGAAAAGGGCTATCGATCTGTTTTTTAAAGAATCTTATGAATTATCTGTGGCGCCCTCTACGAAGCTTTGAAGTTTGAAAATTTAAACCCCTTTAATTAATAAACAAAACAAGATAGGTAGCTGGGGTTTTTACTGGATTGCTCAGTGCATAATGGAGCATATGAATATGTAAAAAAATATTACACTCGTGGATATATGTAAGCGCACCGGCCCCTTCCCCCCTCTATTTTTGAAAAATAATTTTTTTATTCTAACGGTTGTTATATTTTTGCGTCAAAGAATCTTTTTCCGCGAAAATAAAAAAATCGATTTTGTATGCCCTAGAAAATATAATTTCCAGGTACTTAGAAAATTTCACCTCGGTGCTACAGCCGTTTTGAGGAAAATAATACATAAACTAGCACAGTGGCGGCTTGTCCACTTGGCGCCATCTACAGAAGCTCGGTGGTCACGTTTTGAACTACACATCTTATAACATAAAATCGTAGCTCTCTTTGTTTGCGTGTAACTATGTTTGTTCGCTATCTCCTCCGAAGATACTGGACCGATTAAGTTGTACGATGGCTTAAAAGTTTGCTAATTTCAGACTTATTTAATTAACTTCTCTAGGCAGCAGAGCGGAGCGCCTATCGCTGTCTACTATTAGCTCGGGTGCGCGCATTATTCAAACAGGAGAGTGTGGTTCTGCGGTAAGCGTGCAGGCCTATCACGCGGGAGCCCCGGGTTCGATCCCGTCGATGCCTCTTTTTTTAAAATTTATATTAATGAATCTCTCTTAATTTTGCGAACCGAAACGTAGTTCGGGTGACTCACTAGTTCTTTTATATTTACCCGCAATTTACGTGAAAGTGTAAACGCTTATCACGGTGAAGACGTGAGTCATCGAGTTGAAATTTTGATATGTTGTAAAGACTGTCCAATAAAGACGATATGAACAGTTTCCAGTATGGGAAAGTCCAGGGAGGTAGTCACGTCCACTTTTTTTAATCTTTAACTGCTCTTATTATTTTTTTTCAGTTTCTTGGCGTAGGTACCTCTAAGTATTGATTCACGTGGCCCCTGGTGTTTTCGGTTATACGGTAATAAGTTGTAATGTACCACCCCGTCTTTACTACCCTCGTTTAATAGACGAAATCACCTTCTAAGATTTTTTCAGATCTTCACGTCTCAGGGTTCGTACATGATCAAAAACAGGTTTTCTTAATTCCGCCTGCCTGTCTGTTGGCGATATAACTCAAAAACTGTTTGATGGAGGAAGAAAATATTTTACGTACACATTATATATCTACCTGGCATGAAACTGAGAACATTTTAGACAAATATATGCAGGGTGAGCACCTTAAAAAAATAAAATTTTGTTTATTTTTGCTCCAAGTTCAAAATAGATAAAAATAATAATTTGTACATAGAGCAGGCTTTAGTCTTGCCAAAAATGGGACCCAACAGATACAGGATAAATGTTGTCTGAGACAAAAAGGAGTAACGAATAAGTGTGTTATGTTAAATATAGCTGCATCGAAGGAAATCCAAGCGTCGCGGTGGCTCAGGCAGCGAATAGCTCCAGTCCCATCACCGATAATATTTTAATTTTTGCTTTAACTGAGATACAGAGAAAGTAACAATTTGCGTATAGTTCAGGCTTTACTCTTGTCGAAAATTAAACCTAGCAGATATAGAGCAAATGATGTAAAGCAGAAAAATGTTCAAGGAAAAATGGGTTTTATTTGAAACAGTCGGGACTCACGGATTCAAGAAGTGCTCTGTAGCGCATGTAGGGAGAGCCCGTTCCCTTGCAATATCCGGTTAAACGTTGGAATCGCGCATTCGCAGCCGTCTGCCCTTTGAATTCGACCACCGGTAATGTTTTTTTATTTGAAAATGTATGTAATTTATTAGAAACGTGAAGATATTTTACCCCTAAGTTTAATTTGATTTTTAAAATTACTTAGTGGCACAACGTCAACTTATGAGGGAAGTTCTGACTAAAACCCCATTTTTTAGTTTTGAGATGGCGACCTCTGAACAAAATTTGAAATACTATACCGTGAATAGTTGAGCAACACTGATTTGGTGCTTCGATAACTGTTATACCCTGTTAAGCCAACAAATAAATTAAAGAAAGCGTGTTTTATTACAGCCAAAAATAAGTAATTTGTACACTGAGCACTGGTAATTCATGAACTTTCAATGCCAAGGTACCTACGTATACGTATATGCCTTGAACTTCTTTGCTATAACACAGCAAGTCTCTTGAAAATCTCGCTTTCTTATGTCAATTACTAGAATGACAACTAACTGGATGTATAATTTCAAATTCACAAAATTATTTCTGCAGCTCTAAACTCACAATTTACAAACCACCCTGTATGTGATCTCCTTCGTAGCCGAGTTGCTAAGCCGATAGAATCATTCTACGTGTCTAAATAAATCGGTGATAATTTCACAAAGCATATCCGCTTTCTAAAGGACAACAACTGCGTTATAGAAAGGTCGAAGCTCTAAATACTGCGATTGATTGGCACGTATCGGTAAAACCTGGTAATTGCAGGCGGGGTAGGTACCGACACAGCCGACTTGGATCCGTCCCCTTGTTCGTGCCGTATGATTAAAGGTGCGCCACACCCCACTAATTAATGTTGACTGAGTCTGTAGCTCGATATATAATCTACCCTGAGTGGACAGTTTGGATTTTTACGTCAAACATATAAAACCGTTTATTGGTCGTAGAACAGGGGAGAAAAAATCAGTCTAATTACGTTCCGTTACCTGAGCAAATTGTTATTGTTTTAGCAATGATACACATGCATCCACGTGAAAGTATTATATTTGTATTAAATATTTATGAAAAATGGGTTGGCTTATATTAAAATTTAAAGTAGGCAGTTTTTTATGGAAAGTATAAAAATGAAATATCTTTGAGCTTCGACCCACACTGGCCATACCTTCTGAAACATTAATGATATAAAACTGTCATAGGGTAAAGGTATTTTTAACTTTATTTTGTCTTAACGTATTTACAATTGCGTAGCCTACTATTGAACCATCCTGTATTCTGTGTAGTTATTTAATTAAACTATTTAAGCTGTACTAAATTCTCTTGACACTAAGTTACTTCATTTACGACGTGTAACAGTTTTTCATAATGCATAGATCGAGTTTCTTTAATTATTAAGTATAAATCGGCGTGATCAATGTAAAATTAGAGTAAATTACATACGATTCAGTAGAAGTTGTATTGTATGATTTGTTATGTAATTGCAAAGCTTCTGAACGGATTTTGTTTTTTAATTAAAAAATAAATAAATATAACTTTGAAACTCTAGTGTAAACAATTTTTGGAAAAAACCCTGAAAATTTTTGGATTAAATGTAATGAATCAGCTTGCAATATGTGGATACTAGTTTTACCAACATTTCGAATTCCATCGCAAATATTTTTGCATAAATTTGTTGCGTTACCACATTGTCAAATCTCAAAACATTTTAAAAATCTTTTTTACGAAAATTTTAAATAAAAATATTTTATGTATCATCGGACGCATAGAAAAGTGAACGACTCCTGTACACATGTTATTGGTTATTTTAGTGTTGGGATACTGATTTGATAAATATTTAGGTATATTCCGTTCACATCTTTTTGGAATGAAGGTTGGCCTTGGATTTTTGTTGTTAAGTTGCCCATGAACAGAACCGTAATTCTTATTTTGTTGTATAACCTGCTTAATCTCCAACAAATTTACTGTTACTTAACAATATAATATTGTTGTCAGATGGACTGCCTACTTTGATAGTACATGTGGAGAAATGTTTCAAATCTGAAGTATTGCAAGACCTACCACGTAATTAATTAAAAATGTCTCGAATTACACAATTATTGAAACTGGATACATACACAAAAATTACTAAGTTCCATTTTCTATTCTGTTTAAATATGGCAACTTTGCATTTGCAGGTGTTTTGTCATGTTTTATAACCTAAAAGCATTTGGTAACCATAACCTCAAATGTAAACCTCGTTTAAACACAACAAAGTAATTTTACATAGCTAAATTAGGGAAACTGTCATGGCCAATCTTCATGCCAAAAAGATGTGAACGGAGTATAGAATCTAGTATGCACCAAGCATACTAATAAATGAGTTTAATTGAAACAGAATACTATATTTATTTTTTTGTTAATTCACTTTTCTATGATGCCGGGGTCGGTAGCTCAGTGGTAAGCATCCTGACTACTGATCTAAGGGTCGCGAGTTCGATTCCCGGTCCCGGTGAGGTTTTCAAAAATAAAAAAAAATGCAGATGAAAACTTCTACAGAATGCCATCATTCGGAAGTGATGTAAAGCCGTGGGTCCCATGTTACTACGATGTGTAGCATGTAAAAGATCCCTTGCTAGGGTTGGAACTCCTTAGTCTCGGCAAAATTCTAAGTAGGACTTTGACCATATGACCAAAGCAGTCGGTGTCTAAGGTACCTAGTACTCTGCATGCCTAGACCTTGTCCATTAACAAACAAACAAACAAACTTTTCTATGATCCCAATAGTACCATATTACAGTTGTTTTAAAAAATTGCTATATAATAGCGTTTAAAAGCAAAATATATTTATTCGCCCATTCATTTTAAAATATATAGTAGTAGAAAAACGTGCAAAGAATAATTTTGTGTTAAAAAATCATTGCTCAAGTATTCCTCCATTTATTATTTGATTGTTTATAATACTCTTAAATCTAAAACTGTTTCAGATTTTTTCGATATTCTTTATACAGTAACAATCAAAAGTTCTCACCCCCCCCCCCCCTCCTCCTAACTATATGGGGCCTGTTTCAATATTATCGATCTTCAATTCTGAAACCATGTTGTTAAGTATCCTCAACATGTCCTGAAATTATAGGTACGTATTTACTCTACTCAATAAGACCCTTCAAAAGAGTGCCACATAAATCCGTTTTCATAAAAAAAAAATTTTAAACATACAATTAACATATTTAATTACCCTAAAATTTTACTAAAATATTTTGACGCATTTAAAAGTTAGAAAGGAGGTGAGAACCTTTGTTTCTCACTGTGTAAAGGATGAGTATCTGAAACACGTCTGTATTGTATAAAGAGTATCGGATAAAACCTTAAAATGTTCAAATTAAGAGTTTTAAGAGACAATGTATGGTAACATTTGTTTTTATAAATCAATGGAACAATATTTGTGCAATGACTTTTAACACAACATCTTCGCATTCTTTTCTACTACTATAGTAACACCAATTAAAAAATATATAACATTCATGTCATGACATCTCATTTGAGAGTAGAATACGTACCTATAATTTCAGAAATTTTGATGATCCTTAACAAAATGGCGCATATTGTAGTATTCTTGATCTTCAATACTAAAGCTGGAGCCATTTTGTTTGGATCATCAATATTTCCTGAAATTATAGGCATGTATTCTACTTCCATTTAAAGGAAATATTCAATTTTTGATTGAGATCAAAGGGCTTAAAAGCATCTAAAATTGGTGTAGTTTACTACTCTCAAATTTGACTAAAATATTTTGACGGATTCAAAAGTCTGATCCGCGGGGGGTGGGGGGGGGGACTTTTAGTCTTCACTCTATAGGTACTCGAGTATTTGCCATAGAGTGGCTGGAATTTAAAGAGAAATAGATTACTTTTCATTTATTTAATTAAAACTAGAAAGCAAAATATTTCACCCGGCTTTAGAATTATTATTTGCCTTTATTTTTTTTGCATATAAAAAATAAGGTATGAAATCATCAAACAATAAAACATAACAGGAGAGATATTAAAAACACCAAACCTTCCCCATGTATCACATTTAATAAATGCTAGGTTAATACAGTAGCGACAGGTTTCGACTAAAAAGTCATCATCAGGCTAACTACAATTAATATTACAGATTAGTAAAATAGAACCTTTAAGAGGCGAGAACTTACATGTTAAAACAGTAGTTTAAAAGATAAAACCATAATTATTAAGCAAATCAGAGATGAACCTTGAACAGGTGCATGTGTTAAACCAATATGGTTGGATAATAAACGAAATATTAGCTCATTTTCAATCATTTGGGGGAAATCAAAAATTCAAGATGGCTACCCAGCGCCATATTGAATCTTTTTCTTAAAAGGAAAGGAGGGTTATGCGGCACCTCATTTGAAAATTCTCATCGAGTAAAACATTCATCTATAATTTTAGAAAAATTTAACGACCTTTCACAAAATGGCTCGTTTTAGTATTCCTAATCTTCATTACTAAAGCTGGCACCATTTTGTTAAGCATCATCAAAATTTTCTGCAATTATAGGTACATATTCTACTCAATAAGATATTTCAAGTGAGTTGCCACATGACCCCGCTTTCGATTTAAGAAAAATATTCAATATGGGGCCGAGCGGTCATCTTGAATTTATGTTTGACCTCAAATTACTAAAAACATCTAAGATTAGTTTAGTTCACTACTTTAAATTTTGACTAAAATGAATGAATGAATGAAGGGGTCTAGTAACACTGTGGTTTTCATATAAAAAAACACTTGATCGTAGTTACTCTGCTAAGAAGGTTACGAGTTGTTAAAAAAGTTACCCCTTCATTTGTTTTGAGTAGTTACATTTTTATATTTCCAATCTTCGTTTTATTTCTGAACACTTTTGAACCTTCGTTCTTCTGTGGTTTTCATTATGACTTGTTCTTTGTGTGCCGCATACTCTTCTTCGAATTCTTTGTTAATTTTTTAAAAACATTTTTCAGCTGTTACGTTAGATGTTGCCGTGTTATTTTTTGCAGTTAATTTCTTAGTTTCGTCCGTTATTTTATTGGCGCTTTTAATTTTAGATAGATTCTTAAGCGTTGCTTTTGCAGCTTGCAATATGTTCATAATAGTATAGTTATTGAGTCGATTTACATTCATATTAATAGTATCGTATCTAAGTGCTTCCTCTAGATAGTTCCTACATGTTTTTTCTTGTTGTATTAATCTCTCGTAGTTTATTTTTCTGTATATTTGATTGACTATTTTCCGCGTTGTAATCTGTGATTTAGCTGTAGTCATGCTCCTACCAACCTATAATTACTGATTTGTACGGTGGTTAATATTATCACGTCTACTACTGCTTGTCTTTGGTTGGTAATGATGAAATTGATTTAATTTCTGGTGTTACTGTTAGGGCTTTCCCATGTTCATTTTCCATATACTTTTTTTAAGAAAGAATGGATTCATCACGTTTAGTTGGTGTTGTTCTAGAAAATTTGCTTTTGATCTTCCTCTTCGATTTTTTCCATTTTTGATTGTTAACATTTCCCATTAATACCGTGTAGAATCTTTGGTCATGAGTGTTTTTGCTAAGTCTTGGTAAAATTGTTCAACGTGTTGGGATGAAGTAGATGAGTAGACTTGAAATACCTATCTGTAGAGAATACCTTGTTATTATTTTAATAATTATATACGGTATTCTAGATGATACTACTACCATCGAGTCCATGTGCAGATCTTCATTTTCACTAGCCGTGTCTTTGTTAGACATTTTAGCGAATCCCCCCCTCCCCTTCCTTGAGACAGACTGATTGATGGTCGTGGGATTTTGGATCTCTGCTCTTACCTGCTGGGTAGTTGCATTTGAAAATTTGCTGTTATCGTTTTATTTCTATTAAAATGCCACCCTTGGCGAGTCATATTCCAGACTCCTAATTTGAGTACAGGCACTGTTGGCAGCCATCCCATCTGGAAACCGACGCTATTCTACTTGTTAGTCAGTGGGAGGTATTTTATTCTCATCGTACTCGGTATATTTACCGGGTATCCACCTACCTGCCATCTGAGGAAGCGTTCTCTAGTGGTGACCTTCAATATTCTGTTTTCGATAGAAGTTCGATCAGTTCATGCAGATCACTTACAAATTACAAGTTTATTTTTTAATTTTAATATGTAGCTACGTCTGCTATGAATATGAATTTTGGTTGTAAAGTTCTAGAGTAAATTTTAAAAAATATTGTCATAAACGGTACCTACTTGCGTTTGTTCTGTTTGCTTTATCACTCGTTAAGTTTTTAATTTATTTTTTCTACGATCACTACTAAAAGTAGGCCTTATAGCACTAGCTTGTTGAACTAAAAATGCCGTTTTATAAATCAGCGTGCTAAAAGTGAAATCAGCTGTTTACTTTAAGCACTTGTATTAAAAGTAAACATCTGGTTTTGAATTTAGTATTTTAAACTGGAAATGAGGTTATAAAGTTATTCTAGTTACTTCTTTCGTTAGAGGTAACGTGTTTTTTAAATGATTAAAGCATTATGTAATGAGTAAAGTAAAATGTGTACTATTTTAATTACCTTTGATAACTAACTTTGATAGCTACCGGCTGCAGAAACAGTCACCTGCGCCGTCACGGCCATCTTTTTACTGTGACATAAATTATAACTGTTATAAATGCAAACCCTTGTTAAATTGACATTTATTGATTAATAACAGTAAATTTAAGCCCATAGAAAAAATACTGTGTGCAAACTCGTGCATAAACATTCACTTTTAGCACGCACTTATTGCATAAATAGCTATTTATGTGTGCAATTTAAGCATTAAAAGTGTTTTGGTAATGCAACGTTATTTCTACGTAATACTACCAGTTATAGTGGCTTAAGATAAGTGTTTGGATAGTTTAAAATAATATAAAACATCAAATTTACTGAAGTAACAAACGACTTCCGGGATTGGACCGTGTCATTATTGAGGTCGAAGAACTCAACGTTTCATTCACTTTCGTAAGGGATTTCATCAGGAGGAAAAGCAAAATAGCACGGTAACTCGTGTAAATCACGCCAGATACGAAACTCTTTTGCAAGAGACTGGATAAAAAAGCACGATAAATGAACGTGTAAACCACGCCATAGGCGAAACTCTACGAAGAGGCGAAACGTTGAGTTCTTCGACCTCAATAATGACACGGTCCAATCCCGAAAGTCGTTTGTTACTTTATGACAATGGCCGCGAAAGCCTCCGAAATCATCAAATTTACTACATGAAATATATTAATCTAAATATAGGCTTTACAGGGAACCTTCCTCGCAAGTGGACCCTTTAAAACTCAAAATTTTAAAAATATCAAAGAAAAACAAGAATTATATCTTTTAAGGTGCTCCCCCTGTATATAGTTGATCTAAATTTTCTCAGCTTCATGCCAGGTAGTCATATAATATGCACACAAAATATCGCCCCCCCCCCCCCCAACAAAATTTTTTCGCGGTTGCAATACTGCCTTCGTCTAAAATACGAAGAGAGTAAAGAGATGAAAAATTTATTTTAAAACGATACTTAGCGGCCACCCACATTCAACCTTATTTAAATTTTCAATATAATATTTCAATCGATAGAGGGAAGGTGTTGAACAAATTAACAACAGGAAAAATATGACACTACTTCAAAAGTATTTGGATGAAATACTTTTTGAAAGTTTAAAAATAAAACACATGTAGGCGTTAATGCAGCACATCGCAATTATAATTTAAAAAAAAAAATGAACTATCGGAGAAATGACCAACACGTAAAAATAAATAATAGTCTCAGCGTACGTTTCTATCAGCATCTGAATTTAAATATTTGTCGGTACTGTGTATAACCTTTGAATATTGGAGCAGGAATTATGCTGATCCAGGAACTATAACAAGAAGTAAATTTTTTGTTTTGAATTTAGTGATTAATATACGACATTTTATCAGGTGACTTTTTTGTAGTTACTCTCGGTTCTATTTCCCACGATGTTTAGGTACATGTCTAACTTCGCAGAAATATTTTAAAATACCGTATGATCGAATATTTTTATCCTTTGCAGGGCTGTGGAATTGCTTTTTTCATGTGGTAATGATGACTAAAGGTACTTAATTTATGTATAATAGTATAACCTATACAATTTTAACAGAATCACTTAGCTTTTACTGAACACAAAGTGATACTTTGTGTGAAAAAGGGAGGAAATCACTTCGAGAATTTGCTATAGTTTTTTTTGTTATTAAAATGTTTGTATTTATTAAAGTTACATTTAATATAACCTGAAACTGTCAGATGTAAAATGCCGATGTCACTTTTACTGCCAACATAAATCAGGAAAACCAATTCCATATCTCTCCAAAGGATAAAGTATTCGATCATACGGTATTATATATACTGTCATAGCTTCAATGTAATTCTGCTAATCGATTGCTTGCAAAATAACGTAACCTATCGAAATTCTTCGGAAAATCATCCGGATGTTCGCGTTTGCATCATCCCCAGCTCACCACAGCAGCAGCATACACACTGCACAGGCGACTCGATTAAATATATCGGTTTCCCTGAGTCATGGGCAATTGCAGTTTTTGTGAGCTTCGGTCCATTGTTGGGACGCTGGTGGTTATTATTAGTTATTTTTGTTTGTGCATTTAGAAATTAACGGCGTTTCAAGGCAGGGTACCGTTAGCCTTTGTAACAGCGAAACCGTGACTGGCAGATTGCCCGAGCCCATTTTTCTCGGTGCAGCTAATCTTTTGGCGGATGGCGATTCCGAGCCAGAGAAGTCCACTTTTCGATATACATTAACAACTGTTGTCTCTGCCCACGCAAGATGTGCCGTTACGCACGAGGCCCGGACATAAACCTACTTTTTCAATTTGTTCCGAATGCAAAGCTGCGCATTTGGGCAATTTGGGCGCGTTTGGCCTAAAAACGCGCCCGGTCTCAGGATGGACGTCGATAGGCCTTGTTTACTTGACAAATTGCTTTGAGATAGAGGTGGGCAGCACCCATTAAATTAACATTGATACATAATAATGTATCTCGATTTTAAATTGGCTGCTTCAAGAAATTGTTATTATATCGCGTATGTAGAATGTGTGCATCCCTTAGCAATTTAAAAAATATATATACAGGTTGTATCGGATATAAGAAAAAAAGAAGTGTTTGCTTTTCCTTGGCATATTAGTAAGGAGAAATCAGGTGCTTCCTTTCGAGTCTTAATAGTACACCAGGTACCGACGCGAATAACGTTTAACAATCGTACCTGCCCAAGTGGTGCTGCTATCGTTCACATTGGTGTCGGATGTGCATTCGAGAGTTTGAACTACTTCTCACTTTATTAATTGTGAGTTATTACCATATTACTACACGTTGCATATTGCTTACTCGGTTTTAATGCATACTGACATTAATAGTGCCACCTGATTAACAAATAATATTGTTACTTGAGCAGTCGTGTATTCCGGTTGGTTTTTAGTATATCAACTGAGTTTGGAAGTTATATAATATTAGTAGGTCTTATACTTGACGCTGTGCATATGGCAACAACTCATTATTTGCCATTGAAATTAAAAGAGACTTTATGCTTTTCCATAAGTGCCAAATATATGGAAAACTAATAAATGAGCTTAGTTGACAGTTCAAAATAAAGTAATCTAATACAAATCACATTAGTAATATGACGCTTAGTTTTCAATTGGGTATCCATAGTCCAAAGTCTGTTACAAGACGAAACCGTCGTTACGACATGAATTTGATATTTAAAATACTCAAACGTCAGTTACTCGATAAGGTGACACAAATCTGAAAATTCTCGGATCCGTTGCCTCAATTATGTTACGATGGGCTGTAACAAAAGTTGCCGACTAACGCTCAGATGGAGAAGGGGAGGCTCATTGCGACCTTGATTAGGGCTACGACCCGGTACACGAAATAAAGATGTTAAATGCCAGACGCTAGCACTTCACTAAATCGATAGGTAGGCTCACCGAGAAAGTGGAAGCGATGGCTCAACCTTTCCAATCCAACCTTGGTAATGCTTGCACGACGGTCTACGTACAGCTGCGTTGGACTTACCTCGCGTGCATTTTCCTTCAGCTGTTTGAATTTCTTTCCAGAGGGGAAACATCCCAGAATCACATGCAAATGTCATAAATGTATTAATGAAAAGCACTACTAATTGAAAATGAACTACATTAACGCAGAATTATGTAGGTCAACAAAGAACATTAAATGGAATGCTCAACAAAAATTAACGTTGTTTTCCACGTTCACACATGAAAGCCGGTCGTTATCATAACGAACGTGTTTGTTATGAAAACTGCACAAATCACAGTTATACAGTGGGCTAAATATGTCATTTTAATCTAAGAATTGTTGACAATATTCCATTTTAACCTAAAAACTACTAACCTAATTTTGACCTAAGGATTACGGGCCTTGTCAGTTGTCAATAAAGCTGCCAAAAATGTGTATTTTCTGTGGTTGTGGGAAAAATAGCGTACGTAACTCCTTTGAAAGTATTTTAAGTCACTCGGCTCCGCTACCCTTCGCCTCATTTCTCAATATACTCCCACGATATACAGCTTGTTATGTAATATACTATAAATACGCAATGTTTAATCTAAATACAGGCGGTAAAATTGACAGCAAACGATGCAACTGACTCCAAAACGGTAACAACTTTAATTACGTAAAGATTAAACTAATTAAAAACAATAAATCTTGACGGTAAATAGTCAAATCTGACTCAAGGGCAGTAACAACAGTTCAAACGGTAAATTTTAAATAATTAGCAACGTTATGTAACATGGCGATTCTCCAAAAATTACTGGACTGCACATTGTGCGTTTTAAAATTACTACAAAAGACCTAGTACCATGTAGGGGTTCAGCTTGCTACGGTTATGATGTCCAACGGAGTTGCTGGTTGTGCCCAAGCGACTACCCCAAAATGCTTGAAGAACTGTGAGAAACGACATAGGGTGCTAGCTGTCGAGCGAGTCCAGATGATGTTAAATCCCAGAGGGTAGAACGAAGATCGTAATCAACAGGCAAGATTGCGGTACGGTACACGCAACTTTATTATCAACGATTAGCACAAAAGGGGTCCCCAATTAATAATCCGCCTCAAAGACGTTAATTGGAGATTGTCAACTCCACGATACGAAAATTTCTTAGCTATTAACGGCACCAAACGTCGCTTAAATGATCAAAAACTAGACCGATGATACACAGTTTCACTTGATTACAACATTATTAAGACCGAGGGCCTCCGCCGTAGCGGAACAAACGATCACACGTGTTGCCTCTTCCAAGTCTGGTGGTAGAATCTTGAAGTCAAAGGGGACACGCGCGTGCGCTTATTACTTGCTCTCTTCTAACTCATACAGAAATGTCAGTTGCATTAAGTTGTGCAACACATTTTATCAGAATTTCGCGCGAAGAGAGGTACGCCGATACTAAACTTGAACGTGAAAGTCACACGGGCCGCCAAACTGGCAATTAAGATAAAGCGTCGATTATGCGGCAAGGAACCACATGGCGAATTTGAAAAAACGTTGCCCAAGATATGATGAAATGAATCGGAAGGCGCCAGTATTTGAAATAAACGAAATTGAGTTTTAAAACGTAACTAAACTATCAATTTGGGCTTAGATGAAACAGGAAAAGTACCTAGTATGTGGAATACAATCGCGGAAAAGCTCTAAATTAAAAAATTGTCCTTACAAATCGTACGAGAAAATTACTTAAATATGCAACGAATGAGGCTTATACGTTTGTTCCCTTGATTTTGGGAAACATTCGATAAGCTACAGCATCATGTTAATAGAATGATGGTGATACCAAGAATATTCTTGTCGTCTTGTCATAATTTGGTAGTTTTTTGTCAATGTCTTTTCGTAGATTTTTTAATGTTCAAAGTGATAGCTTTGTGTTTCCCTGACTCTCTCTCCGCCCCTTGTTCAAATGCATCCTAGGAATGACGCTTTTCGCCGATATAATTTCCTGAATATTTTTTCTCTATTCCTTGTGCACGCGTTAACCACTATCAGGATTGATGTTAAGATAATTTTTTCAGTACTTCTTTTTCTTTTCGATTTCAGCTTTAATGTTATTATTCCACAACGCCGTACATATTTTCTTTCTTGCGTAGGTTATATCACTGCCACAACATTATAAATGATCTTTTTGAATTTCCTGATTTTCGATATTCATTTAGTGTGTTTCATTAAATTCTCTCTATAGTTTTATTTCATACTGATTTCTGATACTTCTAATAATTTATATTCCTTAAACTTACATACATACATACATAATCTGTAACCCCTTGTAGCATTTACACAGTGTCGGGGTGCCGAGCGCACCGAGCCGCTGAGGGTATGTGCATTTTTAAATTAGGTTGAGGTACTTGAGGTAGTGGTGCCTGTCTAAGCTAGAAGACTACGCCTGCTCTCCAGATTTTCGCCCATCCAAGTACTGACCAAGCAGACTGAAGCTTAACTTGTACAAGTGGCGTGAGATGTGCAACACCACTCAGGCATACTGCTGGTTTATTCCTTAAACTAGGTTGTGTATAAGTGTATTTTTCATCCCCAAACCTTTAACACGTTTTTGGTTACTATTTTTCATCATTAGTGCAACTAAGCAGTGACCACTCTCTACCCCTTCTAACCTTCTAAGCCTCTTCTGGTATATTCTTAATCTATAAGGTGCTCACTTTGAACTAATATTAAATATATAGTAGACTCTCTTTCTTACTTTCATGTTTCATGTGCGCTTGTTGATTTCTTCATAGTTAAACTGTGTATTTCATACTATCGAGTTATTATTCACACATAATTTTATTAGTCTTCAACCATTACTATTGATAATGCCTCCTCCATATTATCCTACCGCATTACCCAGTTCTTTGCGCACGCCAATCCTTCCGTTAAAATCGCCCATTATTATCATTTTACTATTTACTTTGTCCACCTCCTCTTGCAGCTTTTGTCTAAATAGATCTTAATGATTGGATGGTCTATATCTCTCGACAATTGACTTTTTACCATTCCCCGTTTACTATTTGTCAGAGCTTAGGGGTAGTTCAGGGCGTAACCACTTCGATTTTACACATTAAGTCCGATAAGCACAGTTTATTTGGTTGAAAACTAAAATAACCAATCTAAATAGCCCGCAATGGCGAACTGAACATAACTAATATAGGTTGGAACGGTAATGGTCCGGCGCCCGCAACTTCGTCCACCACCTTTGCTTTTCTATACAAGAATGCCCTGATCTCGGCAATGTTACTCATTCCCATATTGTTTGGGTCTTGCAGGCGCCGTTTCATTCAATAGGAAATTACCTATCGCGTTCCTTCTATGAACTCATTAAATAAAACAGTTCAAACGAGCCATAACATAACTACAAAACATAACTCATAGGCGGAGACATTAGTCCAAATATCTTCGGCGCCGACATATTTAATTTGTTCTCAATTAAATTCCAATCACTTGTTTTCGAAAAATATTTGTTGATTAATATATCTGCCCTGACATTAACTATTTCAGCTGTAACTACTTCATTGTATAACTTGTTATGATAATGTACAATCTTTGTACATCCATTTTCTTTTTTTTTCGTTTCTGTGAGCCTTATTAATTTAAAATTTCATTTTCAAATTAATATATAAATTCATCTCATTTCTCTTCTATACCTTACACATTCCATAATCACATCCTCTACTTATCGTCTTTCTTATTTCTAATGTTTTCTTTATTACAATATTATTTATTTTTTTATATTATTCATAACAATGTCGGCAAACGAATTTGGTAACCGATAAATTGATGTTTTATGTATAGATCTATGAATGCTATGTCAAATCGTTACATTGGAACTCAATGAAATATAATACGTACGTACGCAACAATTATGAAACTTCTTCTACCATGTTCTTAACTATATAGAGGTTCCTTATCAGGGGTTAACGACTATCATAGGTGTTAGGTATCACATCCAACCTTATATGTAGTTTGAGTTAAGCAAAATTTCCCTACAAAAATGATCCGTTTCGGTGTTCTGATCTTACTTATATGTATCTGCAAGTATTCATTGTAGGAGGGCGCATTAAATAATTATATTCTATTAATAGCACTGACAATCACATCTCTGCTGATTTCATTTCCAAAGTTACAAGTTTTTCTAGAACACCTTAGGTGCTATTATTCTGTTTACATTTTAAGTTTTTTGAGTTATTTGTTTTAACAGTTTTTATCAAATTCGGGTATCAATTTACATACGCCTCAATAGATATTCCGCTTCATGATTCTTGAATTTAATATTCCTAATTTGCTGGCTTTTTGCTGAACCTTCTTTGTAGCTACATTCCACAACTTTGATTTTGATGAGCCGTTTCTAATTAATTTTGTTTATTTAATCATTCTTCTTAATTTTAGTGGCGTTTTAAATGTTTGTCATACTTGATAGAAATGTTATGCAAATAAGAACCGAGTTAATAGTAGCAGTTTACGATCCTTTCAAATAAACAAACATCGATTATGACATCGCGAAATAAAAACTCAATTTACATTTTTCTCTCCGTTCAACGGGCGCTTTTTGTCCAATTCTAACAGTAGTTAGCAGTTTCAGCTTCGCACGGTATATCACCGTAACTGTGATTTGGGGTATAATTATTGTGATAGCCTTGTCGAAATTTTTGCTGTACTGCATGAGAGGTTCTCGTAACAGATACCATTATTAGAAATTATGATATAATTTGTAGATAATCTTTACAATTCAAGTGCTTTTCTAAGTGCTATACAAATATTACTTAATATGTGATGAAATGCTATGATCCTTTCCATGGAATTAAAGTTCAGTTTCTGCGTCGAGGATTGTTGTGAAATTGGGTTTGAAAATTTGGACTTTTTAAATATACTCTCATAAAAAGTGCTTCTCCTCCAGGTTATCTTAATGATGGTAATAAAATCCGACGCTTTTTAGATTATTTAAACATTTGATCGGCGCCTCCGGTATTTACTGGATGAAGTGTTGAATGTTCTAAAATTAGGCGATATTCGTATGAGCCTTGGACTCGTCACGACAATGGAAAGGTATGTTAGTTTTATAAATGCACATATTTAACTTTAAGCCTTGCTATAATAACAGCCTTCGTAAGAAAAATAATGTAACTATTTTTGAAATCAACTGGTATATTTTCTTCACTCATGTTAAAATAAACAGAACGCCCAGAAGGATAAACTAAGTTGATATAAAAATAGCGAAAGCCAATCGACACACCCAGAAATATATTTAATTATCAAATGCACAATGAAAAGTTTCAATTGAAAACTTTTCCAAACATTATAAATAAGAAAGTTAAGAGCAGATA
>CALNHX010005194.1:0-111760 GCA_940337035.1 Agriotes lineatus
CGATAACCCACAAGGGATAAGAAAAGACACTAAAAGAAACAAAGTGCCAAGAAAAAACATATGGAAAACAAATGAAAATGGTCTTATTGTTGTTTACACCAAGGCATACAATCATACGTTGGGTTTCGACACCTACACAAAGAAAAAACAAAGCCCCGGCGTTGGGAGCCACTTAGGCTGTTACACGCTAAATTGTTCATTAAGACCCCATGGGATGAGGTTTCGATATTGGGTTGTTAAGACAAAGTTAAGGGGCGCCACGACCTTTGGGAGATGTTAAGATTGATAGATAACTGACGACCGGTCAAAAGTCGAAAACCAATGGCAGTAGCGTTGCGTTGCACTCCACAGGGTGCTCCCACGGCGCTGGCTTTTACACCTACCTTTTTGGTGTCCTTTCTCCAGTTGCTTAGGCCCTGTACAAAGGAATACATACACAACGCAGAAAGAAACTCAATTCTTGTCAGTCACAATAATACACAGATACTCGAAATGAAACGCAATACGCAAATTAAAAATGGGTACTCTATTATCATACTCGTTACAGGCCCGAAGGCAAGGGTTCCGGTAGCAAATGCTACAAATTGGGGTTAGTAAACAAGTACAACACAATAAGGGCTGAAGGCCAAGGGAGCGGCACATCCGCTGAAAATAATGGTCACCTAGGTCCCGGAATACGCTTATTTGATTCGCCAAATGGCTCACTACCATTCCCGGAGCCAGGCTCCCATAAATTTATGCTGAAGGCTTATACTTGCAATACTTGAAATTAAATAACGGCTCGGGCAGTTAGCACACGGCCCACAAATAACATATACGGTAAATTGAGAGTGCCGAAGCTTCGCACGTCACTGTATTAACGCAATTCACTGTTTATAAATACTAGTACAATACCTTACTTCATCGCTAGGGCTCCAAGCAACTGTGTTGTTGAAGTAATGGTGCCGGGAGATCTCGACCTGGAGATTCAACGCTCTGACGATGCTCTCGTACAGAAGAGGGTTGCGATAACGGCTTAGATGCGGCAGGGGTTGATAGGCAGATAGGGACGGTTGACCAGCTTGCTCGGGGAATTGTGGCGGTAAGCTCCTTCGGAGAAGTAGCAGGGTTGAGCCAAACGATAACTCACAACTGCTCACCCTGTATATTGATGCTTTGTATTCGTTCCTGTCGCAAATCCGCTCCTATAAGCGAGGAAATGTACGCACCGGTACTTGAAACTTTAAGGGATGAAAAGCACTTGTAACTGCACACAAGCCCGAGGGTACAACACGCCCCTAAGAACTAAAGGGGTTGTTCCTTGTTCTTAGTTTAACTTGCACAACCGTGCGATCGGGAAGCTTAATTTGGACTCTCTTGAGAGACGCTCTTGACGACGCGTTCCCTCCAATTCTTGCATCACCCGTAAAACTTTCCATCGTTGGGCATCTCACTCAGGTGCATAAAGAATCTATTGTTTGAAATGCTGAATTGCATCGCCCACAATGTAACGTGCAACAACGCGCGGGGCTTCCCCGTGCATAACACTCGTCTGACCGGCGCCGAAATCTGATATCCACGGCTTCGTCTTTTAACTTGAGGACTAAACGCAAACTCCATCTGCAAGTCCCTTAGCGGGATTTCTATGCTATGATCATGCGTTACAGCGTTCGCCTCGGTATTGAAGCAAGTGCCTTATTTAGTACTTTATGCGACAGATGTCGGTGGCTGGCCTGCAAGTGCGTCAAACAGTTAGATAAATAGGGAAATATGCCCGATGGCTTAAATTATGCTGCAATGCGCGGGAGCAGAATGCGGAATTGTAGATAGATTTTTAACGGAAATCGGGAGTCTTAACAAATTACTTTTCACATAATGAAACATGTAGCAGTATAAAGTTTAGCTACTAAAAAATAATACATTTGCCCAAAAACCTGATAGTTAGACAACTTAAAGCACTTAAGAGAAATACAGGTTGCTGCTTCATCATATAGTCCTTTTTGAATTAAGTTAGGTGGCTAGTTAAAATATTTTGATATTAATAATAAAAGAGAAATCACTTCCTGTTTTGAATAAAAAACAGAGTGCGGCTTCATAGCGTCAGCAGAAAAAGCAAAACTAAAAACCGAATCCCAGCATAAACGGATAAACTTTGCAATTGTAAGACTATAATTGGTATAATTCTACAGTATATTAAGAAATAATGCTTTTTCAGGCAAACAGGATTAATTCATTGGGCAGTTTCTCACTAGAAAAGCGGTTATTAGTTAACTGGTGAGTGTCTTTGGTTTAGCTTTTTGGCCTCCCCTCTAATACTTGCTCTTTAAAAGCAACGAGCCATTATGATAGGATGGAATAAAATCACCCGGGGTCGCAGCGAAACCTTTCGGAAGGGCATAACCGGAAAAGGAGGACCATGTTAGACCTGCGTTAATTATTAATAGAAAAACATCACCAGAAGGCCACTTCATTGGTTTGGCGATGGCGGTCGTTCCAGTTACATAAAGTTCAACTCCATGGGCAAGGCAACAGTTGCTGGCATCACGGATTGTTTTTTTTATATAACTAGGTTAGTCCTAAAACTTTAGAAATATATGTATAAACTGTTTAATTAATTCATAACATAAAATATGTCAAGTTACTATCAAATAATGGGCATAGGACATATTATCAACAGTCAATGACTTCTTAATATCATAATAAGAAATTTAATTACCTTCTTGGTGGCCAGGCTAAAAAACCAGGTTATAATTTTATAGACGTCAAATCTGAAGGGGTTTAATGTTATAATGTAGACATTTATGAAATAATTGGCATTTCTTATACTTTAGAAATGTGAATTGAGTTAAACGTGAAATCAATTAACAACATTAATTAAAGATATAAATAGGTTAAGAAAGTATAAAGAGCTCTTTAAATTGATCTTACCTGAAAGTGTTGAATTTCCGTAAAATATAGAAAACCTTCTATAAAACTATCAGTGGATTAATTAATAGAAATCAAAATAATGGTAACTTTAATTCAATATTTCGGTATAAAGTGAACTATAGAAATTGCTATACTAAATAACCCTTTATTATGTTAAACTCCCATTTGCCATTAATATGAACCCTGAATTATACGATTGAATGTATATAAATATCATAGAAAATAACAATTTAAATAAAATTGTTGGTGCCCAATACTTCTTGTTTAATGAACCTTTTTGACAAAGTGAAGTAAACAAAAAAATCCCACACTTATTATACCCATTCGCAGCCGAAAATTGAGCTAGTCGGAGTGTATGAGCCTTCTAAGGTAGGTTACAAAAGTTGGTACAAACATCCGAGTTCGATGTTTTACCATCAACTTCATTCCACCAAGATAAAACACCTGAGAACGAAAATGATGAATCAATGGCGTTTTCTCATGATCACAAAACACCTGAAAAACCATTCGTATCTTCAGACATGTTGCAACCTTACCCAAAAGTGACCTCAGCACCTGCAAAGAAAACCCGAAAGAAGAAGACGACTGAAATCTTAACTGACACCCCAATTTATAAAAGAATTGCAGAAGAGACTTTAAAAAAGAGCTAGACAAAGCAAAATTAAAAAGCAGAAAGTTCTGAAAAGACAATTTTATATTTCAAAGGAATCTAAAACTAGTACCTAAAAGAGAGATGAAACCAGTGAGGAAAGCATTAGTGATATTGAGATGTCTGACATTATAGATACAGATGATGATGTAGATCCATTTTCAGAGTTAGATGAAATATCGGATGAAGAGGCGAATAGGCCCAAGATCCAAGTAAATTAATTTGTTCTAGTAAAATTTAACACAAAAAAACTTGCAAGTTTTATGTAGCAAAAGTCCCATACATTTTCAACGGCGATGATGAATACGCAGTTACATTTTTACGAAGACATGGAAAGAAC
The DNA here is from genome assembly GCA_940337035.1 of Agriotes lineatus. NCBI lineage: Eukaryota > Metazoa > Arthropoda > Insecta > Coleoptera > Elateridae > Agriotes > Agriotes lineatus. The sequence continues at coordinate 3,897 of CALNHX010005194.1, forward strand.
TTTTCATATCCAAATATACAAGATTGTGCCACCGTGTCAAAAAATGATGTTTTTCTCTCCCCCAACCAAAAAATGTTGGGAGGAAAAAGTAGAACTTCAAATTTATTTTCTTTTGAAGAAGATTTACCATCTTACAATGTTTGTTGAAATAATTTTCTTTATTATCCTTTTTTGCGAAAAATGGTTACTTATTCATATTTTTGTAGAATTCATTTTATTTTTAACTATTTTGTATCAAATAATGTATTAATAAAGCCTACCACTGGATATATTAAACTTGTTATTAAACGTATAAGTAGTTGTCACTGTACCTCACCTTTGTGGCCACTGTACCATTCATGGGGGTACAGGCCACATTTTCAAGAAAAAGAAAAAAAATATTATTGTGTTTATGTTTTGTTTTATTAATCGAATTGGGATTATAATGCACCTACATGTAAGTTTTGTTTGCCACTAAATGTATTTCAATATTCCAGTTTGTTGTTCTTTTATCAAGTGGTTACTGAAAAAGTGGCCACTGTACCAGCCTCTCCCCTACTCATTGTTTTGGTGATCATGGCTACTTGATAATTGCCAGCCTTAATGAGAACCAAATACCTTGAATAGGCATTTCATCGCCGACAGTTGCTTTTACGCTTATGAACTAAGAGTACTTTATTTTTACGCCTTTTAGTTCCCGTTCAGATAACCTAACATTTAAAAAAATTACAGATAACAAAGTTAGAGCAAAACAAAGTTTTCAACGATAGGTAAAGTGCCTCTCGCAGTCATGTGTAGTTTAAAAAATAATTTTTAGTTGATACTGTCATTCTGACGTAACTCGTATTTGTTACTGAATAAATATTTTAAGTAGAAATAGCTAAGTTCAGTATCTATAGCGGTGACACCGACGATGTCAGAAACAAGACAATTGCTTAAGGAGGAAAATGGCACCGCGCTCTCCAAGACAGCACGTGATAGCACTACTGTCGCGGTCAAGCCGCCTACTTTTTGGCGAGAAGATCCAGCTCTTTGGTTTGCACAGCTAGAAACACAATTTGCTACGGCTGACATCACAACGGAACTGACAAAATTCCATTACATTGTATCGACACCTCTGTCCACGCCCAGGTAGCAGATATCATTCATAATCATCCTGCGACAGACCCCTACAAAACCCTTAAAAACACCTTACTTCTTGCTTTGTGGAATCGCAAGAGAAACGACTTGCACGTCTTCTGAAAGGTACGTCCGTGGGTGACAAGCATCCCAGTCAATTATTACGAGAACTGAGAAACATAGCTGCACGGAAAGTCAACGACGAAATCCTCCAATCTATTTTTATCAGAAGTTTACCCTCCCAGATTCAGTTCATTATAGCTGTATCTCAGGGCTATCTTGATGATATCGCCCTCAAGGTACACGACACGACGTATCAAACCACGACGTGCTTACTATACAGGCGCCACGTAGTTCAGTCTTGCAGTCACAGTTGTACAACCTCACCCAGACAATTACCCGACTGGAAGCATGTTTGTCTCGACATCGCTCCCCTACTCCTCAGCCATCATCGAAAGGTCGAAGTACACGGTACTGCTGGTATCATCTGAAGTTTGGAAACCTGGTCCGCCAATGCGAACCACCTTGTGAATTTCAGGGAAACGACAGACGTGGCCCCAATTTGAGGCGAATGCTGCCACGCACCCTAGTCTCCTCATTGTACACGAACGACCACCCAGTTGTCATTTCTCATTGATACTGGAGCAGATGTTCAGTAATTCCTCCGAAGAAACATAATTTTACGGTAGATTTGTATCACCTCTATGCCGCCAACGGCTCGGTGATCAAGACCTTCGGACAAAAAACCCTAAAAGTCGGACTAGGCCTTCGTAGATTATTCAAGTGGACCTTCATTATGACCGATGCGACTAAGCCCATCATCGGGGCCGATTTTTTAAGAAAATTTTGGTTTGTTAGTCGACCTCAAGAACCGCAGTCTTATTGACCGACTAACTTCGGACCGCTCACTGTGTTTTGTCGTCGGCAGCCAAATTCCCTTCGACCAGCATATAACGTACCACGATATTCTGTGTCAATTCCTGGCTGTAATATGACCACCAGAAATTGTCCCTAAAGTAGCAAAGCACACAACAACGCATCACATCATCACTAAAGGGCCACCGGTGTGCGACAGGGCTCGTCGGCTTGCTCCAGTTAAACTTGTGGATGCTAAAAGAGTTTCAGTTCATGATGGATGCAGGGATCTGCCGCCCTTTCAAAAGTATAGTAGGTCGGAGCAAGAGTGCGCACGAGTAAGTGTACGCTAGAGACCCTGTATATTAAGATTAGATATGGGACATACAAGTGATCAATGCTGATAGGTTGGAACCAATTTCCATGGCCTGCTGAATTGTGTGACAAATGTCAAACTGACAGCCGGTCATGGAAATTATTAATGCCAGTTGACGTTTGTAATTTTTGCTGTAATTACAAGTGGCATTCTCTTAATGTGATTTTTACTTCCCTCGTAGGAAAGACGAAGGAAGTATTGTAATTACTAAAAAATCACCTTCCGAGATTTCTTCACGTTTCAGGGTCCCTAGATGACGAAAAACAGGTTTTCTCAATTCCGTCTGTCTGTCTGTCTGTCTGTTGGCGGTATAACTCAAAAAATATTTGTTGGAGGAAGACGATATTTTGCATACACATTATATATATATATATATATATATCTGGAATAAAACCGGGAAAACTTCAGACAAATATATACAGAGTGAGCACCTAAAAAAATAAAATTTTGTTTATTTTTCATTCAACTTAGTAATAGATACAAGTAATAATTTGAACATAGTACAGGCTTTTTTATTACCAAAAATGGGAGCCAATAGATACAGAATAAATTTTTTACAATACAAAAACGAGGCACAAATTAGCGCTTTCTAAATACAGATGTGACGTAGACATTCGAGAGGTTGGACCTCCGTGGCGCAGGTAGAAATTGCCCAGTCCCTTACGATATCGCACGAAACGTTGGAGATGCACACGCGGTCCGCCTGCCGTTCCAATTCGACCACCGGTAACGTCCCTTTTTATTTTAAAATTTATTTAATTTATTAGAAACGTGGACATATTTTTACTCTACACTTAATTTGATTTTTAAAATTATTGAGTGTCACAATGTCGACAAGGGAAGTTCTGGGTAAACCAGATTTTTTATTAGTGCATTGATTCATTCATCATCTTTAGCCTCTTTGACATTTCGGTGTCGAGAATCATTATTGTTAATACATTTTACTAAAATGTCTGGCTGTTCAGCAGTTGCATGTAAAAACCGTTCCAGCGAGAACATTTCTGTCTTTAGGTTTTCAAAAAATTACCCTTACAAACAATTATGGATACAAAGATCTGGTATTAAGATCTTCCAGTCTGAAAAATCGTACAGATTATGCGAAGAACGTTTTACACCAGCCCAGTTCTTAACAACAGGCAAAACCCCATGTAAAAGACTAAAATACGAGGAGCGTACAAATTTAAACGATAATTTAATATTTATTCAAAAACAAACGCAATGAGTCCAATGTATATCATGTCATTATTCTACTCAGCCTTCCTCTCTTTTAATAAACTGGTGCCATCTTTCCAGAAGTTTCTGTATTCCATGAGAAAAAAAAATTCTTTTGGGTGCTATCGCACCCATTTCGGAACAATTTCGATGACTTCTTCATTACAATGAAGTATTTATCTCCTAGAAACTCTTTTAAGGGTCCAAACAAATAAGAAACTGATAGAACAAGGTCCGAAATGTATGGTAAATAGGACTGCATGGTCCAATTAAATTTTTGGATCGTAGTCAGCGTGTGAATAGCGAAATGGGGTCGAGCATTATCCTGTAAAACGCAGACAGAGAACTCGCGTTTTTTTTCAAGTTACCCCTACTGATATTTAATGCAGAAGTAATATCCTTCACTGTAAATCGACAATCGTTTCAAATAAGTGCATTTTACTCTGTCAGCATTCTCTTTTGTTGTCAATGTTTTTTGACGGCGAGATTGGGGCCATTCTCCGCACATTTGCAGCCATCTTTAAGCGCTTTACTCCTTTTGTAAACGCTTATGCGTTATAGTAGTTGCGCATCAAACTGTCTTTTAACTCTTACACAAATTTCTTATTGTTTGATATCTTCGTTGATAAGAAATTTACTACTAATGCGTTGTTCTACGCTTGCATGCACTCCCACCTCTCTTATGCTTGTCAATTGAACGAAAATGCATTATGACGACTTAACGACTGAATGAAGGTAGGTCATATTCCAGAGCATTAATTCATTTATAAAACTTCTGTGCATGTCTTTGTCTTTTGGCGCGCAATTCAAATTATCGTTCATATCTGAACGCTCCTCGTATAATGCAGTGCCATCATTATTCCACATAAACAGTTGTGGGAGCGAATTCTATTCAGATAATGAAGATAAAAATGTTCAACAACATTTTGAAAACAGTTACGGATAATTTTCTAGAAAAACTTAGTACTACACCTCATTTTGACAGCGAAAAATTTTGGAAATTTCTAAATTAAAAGACATTATTGCAAATCAAAGCAAAGTCGTAACTCAACAGAAGAATAGTAATTTTGAAAAAAAAATAATAGAGACATGAGTATTAAATTACATTTGGAATGAAAACGGAAATCGGCTTTTCAAAACATCTTTAATGATGATCAAATGGAGGCAGAGCATCGACAAAAAGCTAGTACTAGACCCTGGTCAAATAGTAGCAAGAGCTTTTAGATTAAAGTTTACTTGTGGTTCTAATGGATATAATACAATTCGTGGGCTACATTTTCCATACCTTACAATTAGAACATTAAATAGAAAATTGCAAGATATCACTTTTGAGAGCGCTATTTTAAAGGATGTGTTTAATTTCCTCAACATAAAATAAACACGCATATTAATTTGTTGTTATACATATAGAAATGAAATATACCTATACGTTATTTTAATGAAAAGTAACTTTAATATCACTGTACACATATTTATCTAATAACTTCTGTAACAACTCATTTTTGAGCTTTAATTACTCGAGTATTTGTTTCAGTTGTTGAATTTCTTTACTTCCAATTCTTCTCAATTTTTATTTCATTCTAAAATGGCTATTCGCAATTCTTGGCATTCTTTTGATACACTTGCATGACTTGTAGTATTACGAATGCTAGTTGTTGGTATTTGGCAAGTATGGTATAGTACTACGTGATCTGCTGAAATGTAAATTTTAAGATTTATAAGGTGAAGTGGGGTAATTGTGATGTAAAATTTGACTAGTGTAACTTGAGAGATTTATTAAAATTTGATTTTTATTGCAAAAATTGTGCAAAAATTCCTGAATAATCCTTGATCCTTCATCAAACGATATCTATAACCTAAACAATAAATTGATTCAGGAGCTACCTGAATTTTTTCACATTTGCCCGAGATTTTGTGACAAATGCGATAATGGCCCGTTCCTCTCTATAGGTTTCTAATGGAGGTATTAAATGGGGTAAATGTGATAATCACAATTTTTCTGTAAATTTTGCTTCTTGAATCTTTTAATTATTATAACAAATAAGAAAGTTGTACTACAAAAACCAATACAAATACAAAAACATGAAAAAATAAAAAACTTAAAACAAATTGTAGCCGTCAAACTTCAGTGGAAAACTATATCCCGATCCTCTTCGATTATCTGTTGGCAGTGGAAGGATCTTCAATATATTTGCGCTTTCCACCCAGTCTTCATCTTCAACACTGGGCCAAACAAATTTTGATTTTTTCAGTCTTAAAAACTTAATCAGCCATTCATCCAACTCTCCTTTTTTCATTACTTTGCCGACAAAATGTTTAATGGTTTTCTTGGTTCGCTATCGGTACCACTAAAACCCATTTGTCAATTTCAATAGTTTGACTTCCAGTGAATTGTGCACATTGTTCCAAGTCTTCTTCATAGTCTTGCAGTTCTTGAAGATATTCTTCTTCGTTGTCGGAGTCTTGATAAGCTACCACTTGATTTGATTCACTAGATGACTCATAAACTTCGACCGCCGGCTCGGGTGCCGTCTGACGGTTTTTTCTGGTTGTTTTGAATTTCCTCGTCCAAGTTTTTTGGTGCAGCGATTACTTCTGCTCCAGGAGCCACTATTCTTTTCGACAGTTTTGGTGAGGATTTATGTTGATGAACGCATTGTAGCAGAAGTGATTCAAATGATACTCTCCTTTCAGGACATATCCTGTATGTTAGCGACATTAGCAGGGGTGGACTGTTTTGAAGTCAGAATCTGAACTTGCTGCTGGTCATCAAGTTCGTTTTCTGCAGTGCCATTGCTGGTTGGCGAATTTAGAGAGTGCCACCGTTTTAAAGCTTCGATATCAAACTTTTCCGTTAGCACTAATTTATCATCAAATGGCATAATACAGGTCTTCTTGAAACCATTCGTTATGACACTTGTTCGAGTCTCTTTCCATGTTTCTGCAACAAATTCAGAAAACATCCTTTTTGGCAGTTTCCGTCCCATATTGTGCCTTTGCCACTTGACCAACTTTTTATCTCAGATCGTTTTACAGATTTGAATACGGCAAGGTCTAGGGGCTGTAAAAGATGAGTGGTGTGAGGTGGTAACTTAAGAATTGTGATATTTTCACTTGATGTTAAGTCAATGACTCGTGTGGTGACATGTGAGGAATGCCCATCGTAAATGACGAGTACTGGCCGCTGTTCTCCCAAAGCGGGAATTACAGTATTCTGGAAGTAATTGCAGAAAACGTCTGAATCCATCCACCCTTTTCTGGACGCGGCATAAGACATCCCCGGATAGACATCGTCAGGAGCTTGCCATAGATTCCAAATATTAGTACCTTTAAAAATGATCAATGGTGGACTGTTTTTGCCACATGCGCTGGTCAACAATGAGACAGTTGTATTATTACGGCCTGGGGTGCTCGTAATAAGGGGGAACGAGGCAGTCCTCGTTTGCCGACGACTTCAGTTTTACTCGAATCTATGCAAAAACTGCACTCGTCAAGGTTCCAAATTTGGGAAGGCGAATCTTCAAGTTGTAGATCATTTAACGTTTTTTTGAATAGTTGAAAGTATCCATAAATCGTGAAAGGATCGGTGGCCTTCTTCCTAGCGTATTCAACCGACTGTGCCGTTTTTAGGCTTAATACATGTCTTTTTTTAAAGGCAATAAACCAGTCGGTGCCTGGCGTGCCATCTTTAAATGGATTACTTATATTGTGCACTCTAACAAACTGAAACACCATCTGCAGCACTTCCTTTCTGGATAGACCAAATCCCCACTTTTCCAAAGTGGCAATGCCCCTGGCTAGCTCCAGCTCCTGGTTCCAATCTAATGCTGTCGATCTGCCCTTCCTTTCTGTTTTCACGCCACGAAGTCCTTTCAGGCGGCTGTAGATTGTGCGATACGGAATTCTGTAAACTCTAGTGGCTCTGTAAACAGTCATCCGACCTGACCGAACATTCTGTACGGCTGATTGTAGATGTTCAGCTGAATACTTTGGATCACCTTGCTTTTTTTGGTAATTGCGAACCATTTTTCAGAATCTGTAAAATAATGGGGTAAATGTAATACAAAAAGGGGAAAATGTGATACACTATATTTTAAATTTGCCCCGACTACATATTTGCCGAGGGGCAAATGTGACACACGCTATTATAAAAAAAAACGCAATTAAACCGTTCAATAGTTATTTGCCAGATAGGAGGCCATGTTAGGGTGATGAATTTCACCCTGTAAATATGCTGTCAGTCATTAACAAAAGTTAGGTTATGCTCATTTTATACAAAATGATAATTTTATGTTAATGTACAAAACGTGGTTGCCAGATTTGGTTTTGGATTTTGTGCCACTTTTATTGTTGGTTAAGATAAATTTCATGAAAGACAAATTGCTGATTCTGAATACGTTTCATACTTTGTTGAGTAGGAATAATGGTATATAAGTCGTTTTTTTATTGTAATTATAAATTGTATACAAAAATATTTAAATATTACAATTTATGTATTTTTTCAGTATAAATAAAGCTTTTACAAGCCACTTTACGCCCATTGCATAACAATCTGTCTCAATTGTTCCTTATTCATGATTTTATTTCTCCAGTCTTCTATTCCTTTCCTTGCTATGTCTTCCATTACCATTACTGCCCCCTTCCACCTATTCGTTGGTCGCCCTCTTCTTCTAGTTTCTTGCGCTCTGCCTTCCAATACTATCTTAGTAGCTCTCCCATCTGGCATTCTCCATATATGCCCAAACCATCTTAACCTTTGAGCTTTAATTAAGTCTACTATATTTGGCTCTCCATACTTCTTTTGTACCTCTTCGTTTGTAAGTCTTCTCCAACCATCATCCGTCCGAGTCCCTCCAAATATTTTTCTCAGCATTTTTCTCTCCCACCTACTTATCGTATCTTGGTCTGCCACATTCATCTTCCATGTTTCACATGCGTACGTAGCCGTGGGTAGAATTACTGTCTTATAAGTCGTAGTTTTGCATTTCGCGACATTTGTCTTAAGGACATTATACTATTTAACGCGCCCGGACATCTCGATGCTTTTATTAACCTTGATTTCATTCCTTGTGTGTAATTTAAGTTTTCAGAGATTAATGTTCCTAAGAAAGTAAACTCCTTAACTCGTTCTATTCTCAAATCTTAATATTACGCCATTATTATTGATTTCTTCATTTTTTCCATTACTTCTTTGTTAAAGCTGCTGAATATTGTCCAGTGGAAGTTGAAGAATGGTTTTTTTTTAAATATGGCCACAGAAGAAAATCACAGGGAGTTAAGTTACAAGACCTCGGGGGCCACACTGTAGACATGTTTTGACTAATAACTCTGTTTTTGTAAAACTCTCCAAGTAAATTTATGCCCCATCTTATTGAAAGTACGTAACCCTTTTGTAATTCATTGTCACGTAACTCTTCAAAAAACGGCGACAAAATTTCAGTATGAAATGGTTGTGCATTTAGAAAACCTAAAATTTGAACTATTAAAATAAAATTTAATCGTTTTGCTGCACTCAATTACCTTAAAAAAATATAGGACCTATAACTCTTCTTTTACTAATTGCAGCCCAAACCCCGATTTTTTGTGGGTGAAGCGGTTCTTCAACATAAAAATTGGGATTCTCAGCGCTCCACATCCTCATACTTTGTGAATTAATATAGCCAGATAAATAGAAGTATGCCTCATCAGTAAAGAAAGTTTTCTCAAACGCATTATCGTTATTTCCTAAATTATTGATAAACCAGTTACAAAATTCCAATCTAACCGGAGGATCGTTTGGCAGCAGTTTCTGATACACTTGCAACCGGTAAGGAAAATAATGCAAATTGCTTCTTAATATCCTATGAGATGTTGTATACGAAACATTTAATTGCTGTCCTAAATGGCGAACAGATACGTGTGGTTGTTCTTGCACAATTTGTATCGCATTGTTAACTACTTCTTCAGTGCGTATGTTGCAAATAGTATGTATCATTTTTAGGTCGTGGGCCAAAAGGTTTAATTTCAAAATTGTTCCGCCCCATAATATTTCTAATAGTTCTTTCAGATATCTAAAACAGTACAAAGCCGAAAATTAAAGCAACAATTAAGTTTTATGCATAAATACTTGCATCCCAAAAGTCACTATAAGCCGGGCAAAGATTTCAGTTTCACTGAGATCGGGCCTGTCGGCTTTATAATGCCTGTAAGCCTTTGTAATTTGTAGTTTTGTGTCACCTTTAATGACTTTTGGCATACTTACTTTAGTACTACAATTTGTTGACAGATAGATATCCATGAAGCCGATGTCCATACATATTATGCCTAGTGGCAAACAAAGTATGAAAGGACTGGCAACATTGCATGTGTAACCTCAAAATGTCAAATTAGACACTTTCGTGAGCCTCCTGTACATAACAGCTGCTTCTGACAAAGTGTCAGAAAGAGTTTCTAGGGAGTTTTAGTTTTATTAAACATAAAAACAAAATTCCATGTCTACCTACTTGGCAAATAACTATTGAACGGTTTATATCTTATTAAACCTATTAACAACAATGAAAACTACCCAAAGAAAGACTACTGTTGAGAACCCCTGATTTACAATTATTATGGATTTTGAGGAGTAGAGTTGGCAACCATTTTCATAGTTTATTATTGTTGTTGATTCTGTAAAAACAAAATACTCGTGTGTAATATTTTTAGATTGAAAATTATAAAACGATTTCTATAAGAATTGTGTATACGATTGTTACCTACTCCTAAATCACGACGTGAATAATAAAAGTTACACATGTAACATATGGCAACCGTGACAGGACGTCGTGAAAATAAGTAAGGTTAGGAGGAAGTATTTTGTACACATAGGTAAAAATGGAACGAAATAAGAAGGCACGAGGAGTTATAAGAAGCGCATTTACGAGATTACATGATAAAGTCGCGGCAGATTTGAATTCAGAAGATCCAGATAGGAAGGAAGTTCAAGCTACTTTATTATTGCTGGGGCGAAAAGTCAATGAACTCCTGGAATTAGATAAAGCTATTACTGAGCAAATGCTGGACGAAGATGGAAACGAGGCTGATTTTGAACAAGAAATGGCAGCCGCAGACGAATATCAACGTAAGTACGAACGATTGCAGATAGATGTGCGAAATGTCTTAACCGTAGAAACTGCTATCACATGCGGCGATAGTAAGTCAGTACATTTAGCCCAAGGGACACGACGTAAGTTCAAGCTACCCACAATCGAGTTAAAGAAGTTTGGAGGTGACATCAAAGAATGGCTTCCATTCTGGAGCCAATTCCGAAAGATCGACGAGGACGATGAAATTGCAGCGGAAGATAAATTCCAGTACCTGATACAAGTCACAGTAGAAGGTAGCCGAGCACGTGAGCTTGTGAACAGTTTTCCACCAACAGAAGAAAATTATGCAACGGCTATTGAAGGACTGAAATCACGTTTTGGAAGAGAAGATATGCTCGTTGAGGTTTATGTTAGAGAATTATTGACATTAGTGCTGAAAAAGGTAGTTAATAAAAATGAACAGATGTCTCGTTGCTCATTATATGACAAATTAGAATCGGAATTGAGAGCTTTAAAATCACTTGGTGTCACCAGTGACAAGTATGCCGCTATGCTATTCCCATTAGTTGAATCGAGCATGCCAGAAGAATTGCTAAGAACGTGGCAGCGAACGTCAACAGCATCGGAGAACAACCTGCAACTGAGAAGGGTAGAGTCATCGGAGACCCTCACAGGAATTCGACTGAAAAATTTAATGTCCTTTCTTCGTTCCGTGGTTGAAAATGAAGAAAGAATAAAACTAGCCTCATCAGGATTCAGTTTGACCAATGAAACAAAGACACGACAGAAGAAAATGCAGTCATTCAAAGATGATGTGCCGACAGCAGCTGGTCTTATTAATATAAAGGATGTAAAACCAAACAACAATAATTGTATTTACTGTGAAAAGAAGCACAACAGTGCAGAATGTTTCATGGCCAAGAAAATGACTTTGGACGAAAAACGAAAAATGGTAAATGAAAAAATGTGTTGCTATTTTTGCTTAAAAGAGAGCCATTTTGCTAAAGATGTAAGACGTTCATAAAATGCGCAATATGCGAAGGTCGACATGTCATATTAATGTGTCCAAAACTACCGGGTTATCAAGAAACAGGTGCGAGTCACGCGAAAAATTAAGCAAGTGATAACACAAGGGTTGACACTACATTGTCTAATCATTCAACACTTCCTGAGGTCTTTCTGCAGACGTTAGTTGTAAAAATGAAATGTAATGATAGGGTAAGGCTTGTGAGAGCAATTATTGATACCGGCTCACAGAGGTCGTATATTCTGGATACAACAGCTGAAAACATGGGTTATCAATGTGTTGGTAAAGAACCGTTAATACATTCCCTGTTTCGAGGCATGAAAACTGTTCAACAAGAACACAAACGCTACCGAATCCGTCTGAGCAGCTTTAAGGATGACTATGCGTGTCAGTTTGATGCTCTAAATCAGAAAATTCTTGTGGATGACATCACGCATATTAAGGGAGGGGTAATTGTTTACAAAGCCCTGAAGCGCTAAAAACGCTTACTTTTGAGGTTTTATGGGGTGTGACTTATGTTTTCGGACTTCATGAATTCAATTCCAATGTCGGAAGGGTCGAAAAAGTAACGGTTATACCACAAAAAAAAATAAAATGTCGTACTTTGAGGTTAACAAAAATTAAAAAACACTTACTTGTAGAGCTTTATAGAGGTTTGCTTATTATTTCGGGCCTCGGCTATTCACTTTTGGCGATGAAATGGTTAAAAAGCCAACAGTTTTCCCACAAACAAAGAACATTTTATTTCCCACCTTTGAACCGCTTGTCAAAATGCAGAACGCAGTAAATTCTTGGCGGCCGTAACCATGACAACGAAGTAAATAATGTTTGATTACAAACGAATGGATCTTCCATTTGTCATTGCATTTTTGTAATTGCGATAAAATGGTTGCGTGTGCTTCTTGCAATGTCACTATTCGTAGTTTTTTCTGCAAACAGAAGAAATTTTGTGGATTTTCTGGTGGATCATGGGTTAGTCGGGAGAGAACGACGCTGTTCCGAGTGCGATGGGGTTGCATCGCTGAATATAAATTCATTTACCTACAACTGTCGCAAGATACGCTACGAGGATCGTTCTGCCCAGAAGAAAAAACGGCGTAAATTACAATGCTCGTTTACTAAATCTGCCGGAGCTGGAACTTTCTTTTCGAATAGCAAATTGTCGCTGGAAGATATCAGCTATTTCTGCGTCCTTTGGTGTTTGGTCCGTTACCCACGACAAGAATTCGTAAAACGAGAACTACAATGGTCTTCAAGAACCATTGTGGATCGGTCTTCGTTCTGCCGAGATGTTTGCATTCATTGGGCAACAAACAACTCCCGGAAGATTGGTGGTCCCGGAACAGTCGTCGAGATCGACGAGGCCAAGTTTGGGAAAAGAAAATTCAACAGAGGTAGGCGAATTGAGGGTCAGTGGGTCTTTGGGGGATTCGAACGCGGCAGTAAGCGGGTATTTCTGGTACCGGTTCCACAGAGAGATGCTGATACCCTCCTACAGGTTATCAAAGAGTGGATCCTGCCTGGCACTACTATAGTGTCTGATTGCTGGAAAGCATATTATAACACGTTGGGTCAGGAAGGTTTCACTCATCTCCGTGTGAATCATTCCCTGGAATACGTGAATACTGACGACCGCACAGTTCACACCCAGAACATTGAACGGACGTGGAGGGATGTTCGAGGTGGAATCCCCCGTTATGGCTGATCTGCTCCTCATTTTGTCGGTTATCTGGCGGAATTTCTTTTTAAGCGAAACTTTGAAGAAGAAGTGGTTCACCACTTCTTCATAGAAGCGACCTCACTCTATCCACCGGAATATCCATAATATTTCTTCTTTATAAAAACGGCCCTTTTCAGAGCCAACAATTTCATTACGAAAAAGAATTTTCAGAAAACGTAGCTAGTAACGTTGTTGCCTTCTGCGTCTTTTTATCGTATTATTATTGGTTTATATCATCCTTGCGTAGATACTAAGCTAACAAGGGGAGCGGTTGGCAAGGGGGCGGCTGTCAAGGGGGCGGCTGTCGAGGGGGCGATCCTCTGGTTAGGTTAGGTTATGTGGTGCACGTCGGACGTATTACTAGCTACTGCCTTTCTTTTGATAAATAATTATATGTACGAAGCGGGTTTCTATTTAAATGATTTTTAAATAAACAAGGTAGGTATCTATCTACTTTATAGGTAGTCTGTGGGTTAGAGCAGTGTATTTAGTTACATATAGGTTGGTAGTACTTGCAGATGACGCATTTCGATATTGTTATTAGTAGAGAAGTGATGGAAGTGAGGTTAAGGAATGATTTGTGGAAAAACGGTAAGTTTTTCGTGTCCTCCGACATCAGAAATAGATTTCTGAGGTCCAAAAACATAAATTTACATCAACACGTTTTGAAAAAAGTTATTTTTTAGCGCTTCGGGGCTTTGTAAACTGTTACCAAATGTCTTTATGGATACCGACGGTGTTCTTCGGATAAAGACAAAACTTACACTGCGAAAGGATACGGAAAATTTTAGATATCCTGTGGTTTTACCTGATCGACACCCAGTTGTCAGCTTAATAATAAAAGATCGACATGAGAGAACGGGGCATGCTGGAGTTCAGATACTGTTGACTATTCAACACTATAACATATAAGCCAATCACATTGCAGACATTTGCTTTTTTCAACCAATAACAGCAGTATATCACTGACTATTGGGCACCATGCAAAATATCCACAAAACAATGTACGTACTCAAAAAGTAAATAGCCTTGCTGCGAAGTATCGCTTAGAAACGATGTTCTGTCCTTAGTGATATCGCTAGGTTACGTAACACTAAACCCCAACAAACTGTGTGGCTTATTTTAAAAATTTTAAAATGCTGTGTTTTGGAAGTATTCCGCTGGATTTAATTGAGAATGAATAATTATATTAATTGTTGGATTATTTTTCAATAAAGTTAATCGTTATGTATTAATATTGTTAAATAGTCGTCCCAAATACCACTCGAAGTGGATATATATTTTTTAAATATTTTGCAATTTCCATAGAAATTATTGCAAATTTCACTCAACAAAATCACATTTAAATGTCACTCGCCTTCGGCTCGTGACATTTTTGATGTGATTTTGTATGGTGAAATTTAAACGCAATAATTTACATGGAAACGACAAAATATTTGTCAAAAACATATCCACTGCTTGTGGTATTACCCTTGAATATTCTACGCCAAGATTACTGGATTATAAAAACAGTGCGTTAGGTTTTAAATAAGTGCATAGTAGGTATGTAAAAGGTATGAAGGAAAATGTTTGGAAGCTGTACCTCGAGCTTTACCGAAAGATCGTGTAAAAGATGCACCGTGTTTGAAATAGTTGATATAGATTACTCTGGCCTCGTATATTTAAAGGGAAACAATAAAGCATGGATATGTATATTCACTTGTGCAGTATATCGAGCCGCACACCTAGAATTAACGACCTCGTTATCGACACAGGTTTTCATACAAGCTTTGAGACGATTTATCGCTAGAAGAGGGAGCCCCGCAACTATTTACAGCGATAACGGGACAAATTTTGTTGGTGCTGAAAATACCCTGATGGCACTTGACTGGGGTAAGATAGAAGAATATGCTACCGCCCAGAAAATACAATGGAAATTCAATCCACCTAGTGCTGCTTGGTGGGGCGGGTGGTGGGAACGATTGATATGTGTCATGAAAAATTTATTGAGAAGAACACTTGGAAGAGGTTGTCTGTCATATGAAGAAATGATTACTGTACTTTATGATTGTGAATCAATTATAAATTCGAGGCCAATTACTTACTTATCTGACAGTGATACGAGCATTGTACTTTTATCTCCCAATAAGTTCATACAAGAAGTAAAAGAGATTGGAGTGTCAGATCTTGATACAATCGACAGTGAAAGTTTAAATAAACGTTTGCAGTATATAGTCCAGTCGTTGAAGGTAACAATATGGTATTACCTCAGAATTCTTTGAACCTCCATCGATTTTTATGAAAATTTGGAATTAAGCTCATCTTACCCTTAACTTCAAAAGTGACATATGTCCAACTTGCGCTTTTTGTTTTTAAATGGTGAAACTACCCCTTCGTGAAAAAAATTGAAAAAATGCAGGTTTAACCACTTTATGGATTCACATCTTATTTACTTATGTAGAATAAAGCTTCTTCAGTATTCTCTTGATTTACGATGTATTCAACATTTTCAACCCTTAAAAACCACCCCCTATGCCTAAATTAATAAAAAAAAAAAACGAAAATATAAAAATATAATATAAAAATTTATTATTATTTTGAAACTATAAATCATCAGAGCTACTATCACTATCAACTTCTTCCGCTTGGTCAATTGGAGGACAATTCTGGCAGTTGTCACCGCAGCATGTCCCACATGTTGTGTTACAATACAATCCAAGTCTTCGGCAACCACAAGAGGCATCGCATCCTTTTTTACAGTTGCAAAATATCATTTTCAGTAACTCTTCTGGTGCAGCCATACTTGAAGTTTCCATTGGATGTAAAGATCCTTCAGTATTAATCCACCCCCAATCAATCGGACGAATATTTTTGTTGCCGAGCCATATTTGGGTTTGTAAATAAACCCTTTTAATGTGTTCATTCAGGGCTGCAACTGTTGGAGCCAGAGATGACAACTTTACCGCGCTGTTTTTTGTAGTAGCCTTAATAAATGATTCATAGCGTAGCTGCTCGAGATATGCTGATAAGTCTTCGACACGACTCAATTTATTCAATTGTATGTCTTTAGCAAGTCCGTACAAAACTATTGTGCAGTACCTACCAGCTTCTAAAATATCTTCGAGATCAGAAGTACTGTTATAAAATATCTCAACCTTATCTCTCAAATCAGAACGTTTTTCTAAAATATCGATAAATTTTTTTTACCTTTATTGTAAAACGCACCCAGTAAAACAATGAGAAAAAAGTATCAATTTCGCACTGTTCGGATAATCCAACTCTACTCTTTTCGACGAATATACCATCGACTGAACATTTTGTTTTCCTAATTTCAGGAAATAAATTTCTTCGTTAGCTTTAGCTCTGGCAGTCAAAATTTCTAAGATATCGACGTCTTCTGCCACAATAACTTTTTATAAACTGGAGTCGAACTGTATAGCTCTTTCTACTATTAATTCGTCAGCTTCTCCTTTTCCTTGGTAGCATTTAATGTTATTTTTTTCTAATTCTTTCATAAGGTATGATATGAACCGACTTTTGTTTTTATAATTGGATAAAAAACTTTCTTGACTTACAGTTACAGGCATTTCTGGTGTAAATTGATATTTCTTCGAAGACACCTTCAGTGAATGGCGATTTCTTTCAGCTGCTTTATTGTCTACTTCATCGTAGGCATCAAAAACAACAATTATATGATTGCCAAAATTTCTTTTTAAATACGAAATGTATTCTTGAAAAACCTTATCATATTTACAATTTGTAGGCCATTTTATTCTATACAGCAGCATGCCTCCATCAATAAAGTATTGAGATGTTGCTTTGTTGAGGGTAATATCAAGCGTTTGGAATAAGGTATATAATGATGATTTTGTCGATTTTCTCATCCCAACATCGTCAAACAATGAAAGCGGGTAAGGTGCCAATTCAAATTTTAAATAAAACTCTAATTTTTCGTCACTTTTTTTCATGACACAGATTCTTTGAAACAATAAAAGTGGATCTATAGGAATTGATTTGTCGCCAATTTTAAGTTTGCTATTAACTCCAAGCAATGAAATAACAATTTTTTGTTATAGTTTGATATCATTAAAATGCATACCATCAATTGCCTTTATTGGTTCACCGCCAATAGCCAGAGCATTACAACAATTAATTTCCTCCGTTCCAATTAATCCTGTGACGATATTTTGCAACTGATTGATATCATCAAATGGATTGTGCTCAGATAAAAATTGCTGCAAATATGAAACGTCTTTTTTAATTCTCGCGACTCTCGAATCTACATGTTGATGACTTTTACTGAATTCTAAATCGCAAAATTTATCTTTAGTTTCATAAGTTTCATAAGAAATGAACCACCCCGAAGGAGTTAACGCAGAACTTCGAAATTACGTAGAAATGGGTAGTGCATGGAGACAAACAAATGATTACTGTTTCAAAAACAAATGACAACATTTATTGAAAATAGCATTAATAATGTGTTGCATCTCCGCGTACTCTTATGCATTCAGTAACCCTTCGTGGCATGCTGGAAATCAGATGGTCGATTGCCTCTTGGGGCAGCTCATTCCAGACTATCTGTAGCTGTTGGCGTAATTCCTCTAAAGTGTTGGAAGGGTGGGGTAATCGACGCAGTTTTCTGTCCATCATGTCCCAGACATGTTCAATAGAATTTAAGTCCGGGGATCTTGCCTGCCAAGGCAAATGCAGAACATTGTTTTGTGCTAGGAACTCTAATGTTATGTGAACAGTATGAGGCCGCGCATTATCGTGTTGGAAGACGGCCCTTGGAAGGTCTCGGAGGAATGGCACTAACACGGGCTCCAAAATGGTGTCAAGGTAACGGTGCACGTTTAGAGTGCCCTGAATGAATATCAAGAGAGACCTGCCGCCGTAACGTATTGCTCCCCACATCATTACACCAGGAGTTAAAGCCGTGTGGTGACGCTGAACAAACTGTAAATTTTGCCTCTGACCTCAGGTCGTCTGATTCGTAAACGTCCGTCAGAATGCCATAAGCAAAATCGGGATTCGTCCCTGAAGACGATAGCTTCCTATTCATCGTCCCAATGTTGTCGGTTTTGGCTCCACTGCAGTCTGGTATCTTTATGTTGTTGAGTCATAGGAAGACGAAAATAAGGACGATATGAGCGTAACCCAAATGTGCATATTCGACGATAAATTGGGCTCATAGACACTCTACGACCAATTGCTCTTACCCAATTGATTGCAACAGCTCGCGTTGGTTCTACTGGGTCCTGAATTGCACTTCGCCTTAACAGCCGATATTCGCGTGCTTCTGTCACTCTAGGACGTCCTCTGCCTCTACGACGAGTCTCTAGATGTTCTTCCTGCCAATCCAACCAAGTCCGTCTAATAGTGGCGTGAGGTCGGCCCATGCGCCTGCCAATTTCCCGAAAGCTTAAATCAGCATCATGCATTCCGATAATTCGTTCTCTTCCAAAGTGCGTAAGATGGCGAAAATTTGCACGTCTTCTAACTCGTGGCATTTTTTAGGCACTAACTTTACTAATGCAGTAACAACAATCACAAACAAACTGCGAACTACTCCGAAAAATACGATCCAACAAAAGACAATTTCAGGTTCTAACACATAGATAATTTCTATCAGCAGTGACAGATGGCCTTCAAAATATAATCATTTGTTTGTCTCCATGTACAACCCATTTCTACATAATTTCGAAGTTCTGCGTCAACTCCTTCGGGGTGGTTCATTTCTTATGAAATGCAGAATATAATACCTTTAATCCATTTGAATACAATGCTGTCTGTAGTACCTCGTTTGAACGGTCCACCTTCAACGCTCATAGCCCTCATCAAAGTTTGTTCGATGGTTTGATCTGAGAAAATTTCAGCATAAAAAACATTGGTTCTTCGAGAAGTAAAAAATCCATTTTCAGTAAATTTTGTATACTCAGCTGGGTCCATTGTGTTTTTTAAATTTTTCATATCCTGTAGATACAACCGAGCAGATTTAGCATAATTAAAATGGCCAACTGCATGAAAGAACGGTATCAAGAGCTCGATACAGTTAAGGTGCGATTCCCAGTCTCCCATTCGCTCAGCCGCGAGAAATTTTTTAAGCAAAAAGACCATTCTAAAATATAATATCCTCAATTTGCACGTATTTTCTCTTTTTTCGATTTCATTAAGATTAGATTCAAATATTTCATTTAGCTTTTTAAATGCTTCATTTGACTGAATTTCATCAATATTCATCTCGTATGTAAACGCCTCTTCGTTCTCAAGCAATTTTTGAAATCCTGCGTTGTCTTTTTTCAATTCATCGAATATTAACAGCGATAATGCTTGCTGCAAAATGCAATGGGCTCGCACTGCACGAGCATAAGAATGCCCAGATAGAATTTGATCTACTGATCCTTCTGTATATATAAGCGATAGAAAATCCTTGATTCCACTTCCTCCCATGATTTAGCCTATACATCCCATGTAGGACATCAATAGGTGAAAGCCTCCAAGACGCACGACCATATAAACCTCATCAAAAATTGATGATTCTACAATATCACGAGCCTTAATATATAATGGCTGATCGAATTTAATAATTCAGGTTTTCATACCTTCCTTCGATATTCTTGAAGAAGCGTTTTTCAAAGCAGTGTATAAGGTACTCTAATCACTTGGCGATCCATTTATGAAAGGCAAAAAATTTATTTTTGACACGTCATAATTAGTTCGACAGTTAGTTAGCATAGACATACATCCGCTGCAACCCAAAAAATAATTGTCTCTTGCATACAATATCGACTTTATTATTTTCACCCAATTCTGTCTCCGTGGGAATTTCTGAACGGTGGAAACGCTTTATCGGCTTTCTCTCCTGCAAACTATCAGCCAGAGTGATAATTTCAATTGATCCTAAATTGTGAAAAGTTCCTCTACCATCTATTGTACATATATTGAAGTCACTATTGTCAGACACTATTTGTATGAATGGTTCTGTAAGAAGTCTCTCTGCTTGATATGCAGCATAAATTTCATACAATTTAACTTCCGCATAACTGCAAGAAAATCCAAGTTGGTATCCTAATTTAATCATTTTTTTCGCTCCAAAATTTCTATAAAATGTTGCACCTGTAGCAAGTTGAAGTGGAGAAATAAAACTTTTAGGTCGAGCAGCAGAGATAATTGCATGAGCGATAGCTGTAACTTTTTTTGCATAACATTTTTCGTTGTTCTCGTTTTGATCTTTATCTTTGTAAATAACATGATTCAAAAATCGGAGCAAATGAGGTGGAATATTTTCATTAACATTCGTTAATACCTTGTCACTAGCAGCATACTCATGTATGCGACATATTGTGCTTCTATTTTTTTACGTATTAATTCTGAAGCAGAATCGATAAGCCGATTTTCATCTTCTTCAATAGTTGTTGGTCTACTGTTATGCCACGCATCCGTGAGTATTTCATATATATTATTTGAGAAACATACGTACGTCATACTCGAAATAACAATTTGATCTGCAAATCTACTTTTTAAACGATTCTTTATAGTATCTTCATGAGGAATTATATTAGATATTTGCACAGCTTCCATGAGTTGATTAATAGTGAATTGACATTCATCACTTGATAGCATGAAGTTATATATCTCGTTCATTGCTTGATCAATTTTTTCTGTATACATGGTTGTTGGGTTATTCATTTTGTCTCTATGATTATTATTCAAATTCACATAGCATTCCTTGTAATATTTAGCTTTCATAGTTACACAATCTCGCACACTGGTAATGCGCCTCAATATTTCTCGATGTAAATCGTCTTTAAATGCAGTAAATATTGTTAGTAAGTTTGTTAAAAAATCTGAAGATTCAACATGAAAAATTATCTTTCTGATGAGTATTTTTTTTCTTTTTGTATATTTGCTTCATCTCCACAGATAAAACAATTTTTTCCCAGTCAAAGGTGTCACTAAAGTCATCTGCTCCAACACTAGAATTTAAGTTAGATTTTCTCAATTTTCTCTGTATTGGACTAAGACTTGCTGTTTTTTTTTACTTCAGCCTTTCTTTTTGCTGCTTCGACATGTTTATGTACATAATCACTTCTACATAGAGCATGACCAAACACTGTATTTGAGACGTCTAGTTTTGAAAACAAATTATCACACCTTTCAATTGATACTCTCTTTAAAGTCTCTTTACCCTTTGTACTAACGCGTATGAGTTTTTCGGAAGTATTTGAAGAGCAAATGCCACAAATTCGATGGGATACTTTTGACAACGTCTTACGAGAATTTAAAGACAGTATCCCATCGAATTTGACGTATCTCATTTCTAATATGATCCTTTAAAGCTTCAATATTGACCGGTCTATTGCTGTAAACCTTATTCTTTAAGTCACCCCACATCTGTCATTTTGACAGATAAATCCGTCAAACCCTATATCGTTGAATTTTTCTTTTGAAGGACTATTTGATTCCTCGGTAATATACAGGGTGTCCAATTTAAAATACAAAAGTTGGTATTTTTTCTGACCAACCCTGTACAGTTACAGAAACGGTTTTATCCTTCCTAGATGCGCCGTTTTTACCTATATAAGTCTGGCAATTTTGAAAAATTCATATCCGGTAGTTTTTGAAATATTTGCTATATTCCAGACCTTTTTTACACCCTGTACATAGGGTGATTTTTAAGTTGATTCTTTCCCTTTACCAGGATATAAAGCTAAAAAGAGTAAGCTTTTTTCTTCATTTACCACTTTTGCCAAATATCAAAGCTAGCGGAGGTACAAGGTGTTAAAAGTTTCAAATTAAGAACTAAAATTACTTAACGAAAATTAAACTAAACTTAATCTAACTTAAATGATATGTTCAAAATTATCACCATTGGTTTCTACACACACGTTCCGCGTATAAGAGCGATGCTGCAGTGGCATTTTGACGACACTCCCAGTAAATAATACGCATATTCACTCATTCATTTTCATAAACATGAGCCATTATTGTAGCAATAACATTAAGAAAATTACAATGGAAAACTAGTTGATAGCTCATTGCTTGACAACAGAGATAAACAAAAATAAAATTGTCCAGCCGCCTTTGCGCCAAAGTTTAGTTTTTAATTTGAAACTTTTAACACCCTGTACCTCCGTTAGTTTTGATATTTCGGAAAAGTGGTAAATAAAAAAAATGCTTATTTTTGTAGATTTATTTCCTGGTAAACGGAAAGAATCAACTTAAAAATCACCCTGTATATAAGTATACAGTATGTCCCCGGATTGGGTTACAAAGAGGGAAAAAAATGTATTTCTCACTTCTCAAAAAAGTCACTTTATAAAAAACCCTGCTTGTTCTCAAACCAAAAATGCACTTGTCAAAATTTAAATATCCCCTTCCGTATACGGGGGAAGTTTGAAAATATGAAAATGGCTCAAGAATAAACCATCCTTATTTTTCAAAATATACATTAATGTTATTTGAGTTCCTTAGAATTACGAGTAAAAGTAGGTGTCAAATATAAAGTCACAGCCACCTGCTTTAAAAACAATTTTTACTGGTTTTTCTTATTCTTCTACTACTCTGAGAATTACCAAACGCGATACTTCAAAGTTAATTTATTGACGGATACGGTAAGAGTGTATTGTCGAATTTCAGTTTCGTTCACTTAACTTGAAATTTATGTGACCCAAAATTGATGCTAAAAACCTCATATTTGTGTCAACAAAAACACAGGTATCTTAAAAATAATAATAATACGCTATCCAAACATCAATAGCAATTCAAAGCAATTATAATTTTTAATAGAAATGTTATAACAAATATTTCCAATTAACATGATTGCATATAAAAAAATAAGAGTACTTCTTTGTTCTTGAGCCATTTTCATATTTTCGAACCTCCCCCGTATACGGAAAGAGATATTTAAATTTTGGCAAGTGCATTTTTAGTTTGAGAACAAACAGGGTTTTTTATAGAGTGATTTTTTGAGAAGTCAAAAATAAACTTTTTTTCCCTCTTTGTAACCTAATCCGGGGACATACTGCATATAAAAAAATACTGGTAATGTTTACATTTTACTTTATACAGAATGACAGCTTGTCCGAAAACCTATTTAGCGTGTATTATATATATTGAATGATTTTTACTTAGTTAGAAAATGGCGTTTTTCGAAATTGTGTAAATCCAAAAAGTACAATTTTTCGGAAATTAAGCAAGATTTCCATACGATTTTTTATTGTGCGTTAGTTTTAACTAACTCAATAATCTCAAGGCCAGAAAACCACTTTTTTTCGTAAATGTTGTCCCTATCTTGGCTAGTAAATGCATTTTTAGTAATTATTTTTAAAAAATGTTGAATTTTACTGATAATGGAAGTCACGTGACAACTTCTGTTTTGGCGCATTTGTAATCACTTTGCAACCACCTCTGGTCGTCCGTATTTAATTTTCACATATAATCTCATAAGAGCATTAATTCTTTCCGGAAAATTTTTTGAGTGCGGTCCAACAACGTCGTATTAATTTGCCTTAGGACGTTGTTGGAATGCATGAAAATAATTTCCGGATATGAATTAATGCTCGAATGCAGATTCGGTAAGAAAATCGTAACGCCACAAACCCTTACAGTTAGGTTGGTCTACCTACAAAAAATTTCCAAGAAATTTTTTTATTGTCTTGGTTACGGCTCGTGAACTAATTTTTCTATTGGTCATTAATGGGTGTCGTGTCGTACGATTTTCGAAGAAATTCTAAATATTTTTTTTCATTTGATACCAGCTTTTTGGAGATCACTTTATTTATTATTTGTTTATAAAAATTTCCTTACGTAGTGCACACTAGTTTGCGAATTTGAATTCGGCGCCGAGCTGTCCCGGTGCCGAGCTCGCCTCGCGCCGAGATGGCGGCGCCGAAGTGGCGGCGCCGAGATGTCCTAGACCCGTTATATCGCATTTGCCCCATTTTCACATTTACCCCACTTCACCTTAAACAATAATTTTAAGTTTCTATAATAGTTACTCACTGTTGGCATTACTGCCGTTCTTTTTATCAATATCTTCAGCACCATTTGTTGTTCCCAATAGTCTACACTTGGTGTATTGTATGTTGTTTCAAATGTATTTTACAGTTCTCTAAAATAGATAATCTTAAACTAAACATTAATTTGACAATTTAACTGGTGTCATTGTCAACCAATGGTATTCTTCAATTTAAAAATAAACTAGCTATCGAACGATTATTTTAGTGACAATAATTTGAGGAGCTTTATTTCAGCGACAATAATGCGAGGAGCTTTATTTCTGCGACAATTTTTTCTGTAACTATTTTTTAATGAAAAGTTAAATTGTCAAGGAAAAATTACTCTAGGTCGAAATATTGCAGACAATTTTTGCTCTTCAGATTGTCTCGTTTCTGTTGCTTTAGAAAATAACAACTAGTGCAAGCACTCGTCGTTATTTTCGTCGCCGCAGAAACTCGTATCTGAATCGCAAAAATTATTGTCGGCAATATTTTGACCTCTCGTCCTATTATTACTGATAATTTTGAACTAGATGCCATTCCTATAGATAGAATTTTCGGTCTCTGCCAGTTTTCTGGACGTTTTCAATTTTATTTTTGCAACCTTTTGAAGCTTATCCACTTATTCCTTGTTCGTTTTACCCGTACTTGATCATTTCCTCTGCTATTTTACTCCACACATTCTTTAATGTCTTAATTTTCCCATCTTCAGCCATTGGCCTTTTCTCTTTGTATTGATTTATTAACAATTTGTCACTTTTTCCACACAGCGTTTTCAACATCGCTTTGGGGAGAATTGCGCGTTTCCGCTTTTTCCACAAAACGCATAGGCATATAGTTAAAAAAGGATGCTGAAACGTAATAGCCCCCTAAATCAATCAAATCAAATCACTTTCTGACTACCCTAGCAATTTTAATTACCTTGTTGTTGCTGCACTGTTTGATTAACATGGTTAATTACAATATTTTTACAGCGTCAGAGAAATCGCGCATTTGAGAAGTTTTACTGGGAGTGTATATTGACACAGCTGATTGCAATGTTGTACATATTTTAAAATGAATTTGTAACTAACTATACGTAAACCCAAACTCAAACAATTTTAAGGTTAGTTTTCACGCTCCTTGAACCTACACTTTACTTGTTCAATCTACTCGTCGCCAGGAATAAATTCATCACGTTTGGTTCGTAATTCGAAATACAAACGAACAGAATGCAGTTTGTTCAGTTTACACAAACGAAAACAATTTCTTACACTAAGTAAGTTTGAGTAGCCAAACGAACAAAGCTTTAGAAAGAAACTGTAATTAAATGTCAACAGATATTTTTACCTAGCTAAAGTCTGTAAATTCCCACTATGAAAATCAGACGCAATTTTTATCAATAATGAATAATTATTTTCGTTATTTGACATTTAGAAATGTGTCGTGTAAAGTAAATGTCAGTTTGGTAATGGTCTTTTAATAACCGAGATACCAATGGTGAGCATCGAAATTGGGACACAGTGTATATGGTACAAGTGAATAAAGAGACATTTTATCCATACGGGCAAAACCTTAGCTCACGAGACAGCCGAGTGAGATAATTTCCCCGACTGGATAAAATCTCTTTATTCACGTGTAGTAGCATATAAAACTTTTACCAATACCTACAATTAATTGTATAAATAAGTTTTAAAATTGAATAATAGTAGATTATACCGGGTGTCTTAAAATGAAATACATCTAGTATGCTTTGAATTTCCCATAATGCAATCTAAAATTTTACTTGAAATTGGCAAGACTGTAAGTCTATCAAATTCAAGGTTAGTAGGTTAGGTTTTCCGTCACTTTTGACACAGACTGGCGTAAAATCTAACCTACTTAACTCGAATTTGACATAGACTTACAGTCTTGCCAATTTCAAGTAAAATTTTAGATTGCATTATAGGAAATTCAAAGCATACTAGATGTATTTCATTTTAAGACACCCGGTATTATAAGTGAGAGAAATGCATCATTATTTGCGAGTGAGAATTTTGAACCGCGAGTGCCCCAGCACATGCGATACAATTTCTCACGAGCTTATGCCGTATGGATAAAATGCCTCTTTATTCACTTATACCATACATAACTATTATTGAATACTTCTGTCGAAATTATTTATTAAATTTTGTGAGGTCACTTGAAATCAAGGAAAGCATACCTATATGATTTTTAATGAGTTTTCAATTTCTTGTAGCATAAATATGTGATAGTCGAACAAATTATGTATAAAACTCGTATCTAAAGCTTCCTTTTTGCATTTGCAAAATATAAAAAACTCGCCTTTGGCTCATTATGTGCACTTGTATAAATAACTATTAAAAGATTTTTATGGAATTTAAAAAAATCTTGTAACATTTTGCAAAATTGCATGATTAAGCTTTTTAGTTCATTTATCGCATGGGTTTCCATGACAGAAAGTTACATTCACAAAAGCACAAATGTCAATAAATTTGACACATAAGTAAAAGTACATCGTGGAGCCGAGCGTGAGCAACTTGAGTTTTAGTCACGTGACTGGCGAACATCAAATATCAGAAAATATTTACAAAGGAACATAAAAGACGCACAAAAACATTAGGTATGTACTTACAAAAACATCAGATGTGGACTTAAGAGTTCTTAAAGAAGTCTGTAATTTTTGGTTGCACTTTGCATTTAAACAATACACGTTTTCAAAAAATATCTCGCACTGATTTAAAGATTTGAACAAACTAGCCAGAACATTTTCGCGATTTTGCAATGCACGACGGATGGTCTCAAATTCCTCAACAGTTTCGCGGTCCGACGGCGCGGCATTTTCAATTTGCGGTACAAACTTAGTTTAACTTAACGCTGTGAAACAATTTGTTAAACTGAACAGTACAGTCTTTGAACGAATGCGGCATTACCGCCTAATGACCCCATCAATATTCTAGGAAAATTCTGAAACTGAACCTTTGGTAAATGAGAAAGAACCTTCCTGGAAACAACTCATTCAACTTAACAATACAGCCATTGAAGGAATGCAATATTAACGCCTAATCACGGGTCCGTTAAGCTGGCCCCCTCTTTTTTTCACAATTGAAAAATTTTACTTGCGCTAGATTCACAAGAGCTAGCGCAATGAAACGCAGAGCTAGCGCAGCCTTCCTTTTCTAGATATTGAGAAATATAATTTGAAGGGGCTAGGTTAACGCTAGCCCCCTCTTTTTTCACAATTAAAAAATTTTACTTGCGCTAGATTCACAAGAGCTAGCGCAATGAAACGCAGAGCTAGCGCAGCCTTCCCTTGGTAGATATTGAGAAATATAATTTGAAGGGGCTAGGTTAATGCTAGCGCTAGCGTGAGAATTTTTCTATTTGGCGCCATTTCTACAATGAATGTATCGCCCACTGTGTCTTTTCCGCATAGACGTCAGACTAATACTGAATCCCCGCGTGTACCGAAAGATTGAAGTCGGTGAATCCCCGGTTAACTCGGGAAAGTCCCTCAGTGAAGGCAGGCAGCGAAGTTGGCGCGCGGCGCGATTGAGAAATGCAACAGCGACACTTGCGACAGAAAAATGAGACAAGGCGTTTATTTTTTATTTTGTTTTTTGTCCGTTTAAGAGAACATTTTCTTGTGTCCGCGTCCGTTCAAGAGAATGTCCGTGCAACAGGGAGTTAAAACAATACATTATATGACAGTCGGTCGGGACCATGAGAAACTGTCCGTCCAAAGGAGGTGTCCGTGTATCCGCAAAGGGGAATTTCACTGTAACAGCAATAAGATAACATGAACAAGAAAATAACACGTATTGCTTGAGTAAGAAAGAGATAAACATAATAGCAAATATTCGAGTAGGCCTGACGCACATTTAATTATGACAGATGTCAACCACACATGCCTACTAAAATTTTTTTTTCGTATTGGTCATCTCTTACTTACTCAAGCATTCTATTTTGTTGTTCATGTTATCTCATTGCTGTTATATATAATTATGGCCCAATCCGTATTACAACATAATTTTGATTTAGAGTAATGAAATAGTATATTTTCGACGACTGACATCGAAAGTAGATTTTTCTCACTGTCATTTGACAACAGAAAGTTGACATTTGCCGCTGAGCGTGCGTTTTCATCTTTTTGCCGCTCGCCGATCGTTTTGGGTTTCCGCGTGAACAAAATAGGTAGCCACGTCCGAATGTTTCCTTGACAACGCCCGTCATTTGTGGAAATAATCGCGTCACATGTCATATAGACTGCGCGAGTAATGTTAACTTGATTGTCAATTAATTTTTGCGATAAAACGAAATTTGATATTTTCCTTTAATAATATGCTCAGTCGTCGAAAAAATAGTATGTAGGTTTCGAGCTAAAAGTGCGCTTGCCGCTTTTGCATGATTGCTGGTTTCGACTTCGTCTCAACCAGCAATATTCATGCGCAAGCGGCAAGCGCACTTTTAGCTCGAAACATACATACTATTTTTTCGACGACTGAGCATATTATTAATGAAAAATTACATATTTCATCTTATTGCAAATATTAATTGACAATCAAGTTAACATTACTCGCGCAGTCTATTAGACATGTGACGCGATTATTTAGACAAATGACGGGCATTGTTAAGGAAACATTCGGACGTGGCTACCTATTTTGTTCACGTGGAAACCCAAAACGCTCGGCGAGCGGCAAAGTGATGAAAACGCACGCTCAGCGGCAAATGTCAACTTTCTGTTGTCAAATGACAGTGAGAAAAATCTACTTTCGATGTCAGTCGTCGAAAAATATGTTTCTTACGGTTCTGATCCTGGCGGTTGAAAAAATTGTATATACACGGCAGGGCAGAACACCATTTTTCCCTCTGTGTATTTGTAGTGCTCGGCATCGCCCTTGAGCTGCAAAATCACATCTTGGGAAAAATTATGCTTTTCTTTTTCTTATAATGTATTATTTTTTCACATTGCCATTGGTGACATTAAAAAAAGTGACTTTTTGATACTTTTCATAACTGCTCAAAATCATATTGATTTCACCTAAAAATGAACTAAATTAATTAATAACAGATTCATCAATTTTCAAGTAAGCTCTATTCTATAATGTATATGGTTAATTTATACAGGGTCCGGCAACGAAGCGGGGGTGGAAGATATTTCTAAAACTATGAGAGTTGCATAAATATTGCGTATATAAAAGTTGTAGGTACTAAGGTGGTGCACATTACTAAAATAGTTTTGATTATACAGGGTGTCTCAAAAAAGTGTGGCGAATCAAACTTACTTTTTTTTAAATAGAATGCCCCATATTTGAGTAGCTTAAAAGTTTTGTATTGAAATACTCATCATTTTCATATAAAGTTGTATGGGTCTAACGTCAACTGTTTTGGAGATATTAACGATTCTATGCAAAAAAATGCTGAACTTCAGGCGACTGCTGTAAGCGACAGAAAACAATTGAATGAAGGAAAACGTTACCAAAAAAACTATCTTTCAAGTGTAAAATGGTGGTTCTGGGTATTAATGTTATACAGGATGCTCAATATTTGCAAATTTAATTTCGATTTTTTTGCAAATGGAACGCCCTATATATTTTTGTATTTCTGAAGAGCTCTTTTAATGAACTTTCTTTTGATATGTTACTTCATACCTCTTAAGTTCCAACTGTTTTTCAGATATGCGAGTTTAAACATAAAAAACAATTTAAACCCCTTAAGATGCTTTATTTCAAGGGATAAAAAACAAACGCCCTTAAAATAATGATTTAAACACTTGAATTCTTCAAACAAAAGATAAAACCAAGCTTAAAATACAAAAATTGAACCAGAACTCAAAACTAGAAATAACCAATATGAAAAACGCGAAAAAAAGCAGGAGAAAATTAAATCTGAAGATTGGCCGAATTTTGAGATAGGAAATGAAGTGGAAGAAGAAAGCTCATTAAAAGTACTTTTTAAAAATACAGGGATATACAGGGTGTTCCATTTAAAAAAAATCAAACTAATTATATTTGCAGATTATGAATTCTCTGTACAGCTTTAATACTCAGAGCAGGAAAGGAGAACTATTTGAACTTTTAGTGTAATTACGTATAAGCTTTTGGTGTCTTGGCTTTTCTTTTTTTTTATCTGATTTCATTTGACCGTGGAATTAATTTATTCCTGCATTTATCGTTTTTTTCGTGTTTATAATTTCTTGTATCAACACTGACTGAATTTATATTTTCTAAACCTGGTTTTGTGCTTTTATTTTTAGAGAGATCATGCGTTTAAATCACTATTTTAAGGGCGTTTGTTTTTTATCCCTTGAAGTAAAGCATCTTACGGGGTTTAAATTGTTTTTATGTTCAAACACACATATCTGAAAAACAGTTGAACTTAGAAGTATGAAGCAACATATCAAAAGAAAGCTCATTAAAAGGGCTCTTCGAAAATACAAAAATATACAGGGCGTTCCATTTGAAAAAAATCGAAATTATTAAATTTGCAAATATTGAGCACCCTATATAACATTAATACCCAGATCCACCATTTTACACTTGAAAGATACTTTACAAAAATCATAATTTTTTGGTAACGTTTTCCTTCATTCAATTGTTTTCTGTCGCTTACAGCAGTCGCAGTTCAGCGTTTTTTTGCATAAAATCGTTAATATCTCCAAAACAGTTGACGTTAGACCCATACAACTTTATATGAAAATGATGAGTATTTCAATACAAAACTTTTAAGTTACCCAAATATGGGGCATTCTATTTAAAAAAAAGTAAGTTTGATTCGCCATACTTTTTTGCGACACCCTGTATAATCAAAAATATTTTAGTAATGTGCACCACTTTCGTACCTACAACTTTTATATACACAATATTCATGTAACTCTCATAGTTTTAGAAATATCTTCCACCCCCGCTTCGTTGCCGGACTCTGTATTTATACAGTACAGTAAACATTGCGCTTCCATACTTTGACCAAAATTATTTAAAAAGATATTTTTGTCAACTACACGGAAAAATCGCATGTTCAACACAATGGAAAAGTGATTCTTCCATGCTCACGTAAAACTTTTACATTCGCTGGAAAACTCTCACTTTTCTTAACTTGTTGAACAATCTACTATTAATTCACTAGCGATTTAAAAAGAAAATTAACTCGCTAGCATATAAACATTATAAACAGTTACTTATGGTTGCTATTATAGAGATAATAATAATAATGCCAGTTTAAAATGACAAAGATATAATAATTAATCGAGTTATTTAACAATAACAGCAACGGCGTAACTGGAGACTTGAGTTACCGCATTTAAATTTTTATGACGCTCAACGCCTCAACGGCTTAAACCTGAAAAGAAACACAGATTGCAAGCAGCTGAAAATTATTTCGGTGGCACAAATCATTCTCACATATAATCTCATAAGAGTATTAATTCTTTCCTGATTTTTTTTTGACTGCGTTCCAACAACGTCGTATTAATTAGGACGCCTTCCAGAGGCGAGCGTTTTCTTTCCAGAGACTTTCCATTTGAAAATATATTTTTTGGAACTTTTCCTTACTGCCAATCTCTAGCGGGCTTTTAAAACTTTCTTTAGTGCAACAAAAGTTATTACATTTGTCGTACATTTTAAATGCGGCATATGCCGCGGGTTTCAGCTAGTTTAAATACTCTACAGCACATGCTATAAGCTGCTGTTTCCGAATGTGTTCGAGCATGGCCGAGCGCCATGCCAGTAGTATACAGGGTGTTCGATAAATGAGACAATAAAGGACAGTATACAGGGTGATTCAGGGTGTTCGATTCGATACAAGAGACCATAAAGGACAGTATACAGGGTGTTCGATACATGAGACTATAAAGGACAGTATACAGGGTGTTCGATAAATAAGACCATAAAGGACAGTATACAGGGTTTTCGATAAATGAGACCATAAAGGACAGTATACAGGGTGTTCGATACATGGGACTATAAAGGACAGTATACAGGGTGGTTGATAAATGACACCATAAAGGACAGTATACAGGGTGTTTTCTAAATGCGAATGGCGTTTAGTCAAGTGGCTGTCTTACGGGGCGGATCATAAAAAGAGAAATATTGATATTCAGTATTAGATTAAATTATGTGTAGAGCAGGTGCCGGTAGGAACCGGGTTCGCCTAGTACCTTTTAATGTGCTGTATCATCACTATCCGCTAGATGTCGCTAACAAATTTGTCGCCAAAAATTTATGGAAGTGTCCCGTATTAGTATAATATAGTATTTGATTGAACTGCATGTTTTAAGACAGCAACCAAATTCTAGGTTGGGAATTTCACATTATATAATTATTTATTTATAAACACCATTAACCTAGCCCCTTCGAAATATATTCCTCAATTGGCGATTCAAATTAACGTTTGCCGCCGAGCCTCCCACCACTTTCATCCAACAAGGCAGATAAAATGTAAAGATAACCTAAACACTATATGGCACTATTGAACAGATTCGCCTGGAGGCTGTAGAAATCAGGCGTCCGTTACGTTATTTTGCTCGTTCCATCCCTTATGTTAAGCGCAGAACTGAGACAGCAGTTTCCGCTTTAAGACAGCTTAGTCATGCCACTTAACGGGATGATAATTCGTCACTGTGTGAGATGCAGCCTCACATCCCTTAATTATTTATAGGCTTGGACCCACAGCGACGCAGTAAGTGAATCTAACAAGTAAATGCAGACTGGTTTATTACAAAAATAATTGTTCTATATATACAAACAAATTTGCTTAGATCATAGTAATATACAAAGTTCATTTCTAATAACAGGTGCAATGTATTATATTCAGTAGGTTAATTTACTAGTCTTGCAAAACAATACTCAGCGGTTTTGCTTCCGTGATATGATATGGACTCCATGAACTCGAGCGTCTTTTATGCTGAGCTGCGATTGTAGGCATTTAAACCTTGTCACGGCCTTGCGTAATTGTGTACGCGAAGCCGTGTAAAAATGCTGAGCGGCGACTGCGAGGTGTTTAAACTTGACTGTGAGTAGGTCGCCGCGCTTGCATAATGCAATATTGCGTTTTTTGGTGGCTTTTAACTTTTAGAATGTTTCGTAAAATTTAAATGAATAATTATAAATTTATATCTGGTTAATCTGTTAAAGACAAGATTAAACATATTGCCAATTTTAAGCCACAAAAAAAAGCAAACCGATAAATTATATTGTTTCTTCGAGATTGAGCGTTTTGAGAGGATATTCTTCTGCCTGGGGTTGTGCGGGTGGTGGCTTCCTTCGTGTTATTCGTTGCCGAATGTAGTAGATAGCTCCTAGTAGGGCAGCGGTTCCCAAAAGGCTGCCTGTGACCCCAATAGACAGGTGAGAATGATGTCGGATGGCTTTCCAGGTTAAGTTTTTTATATGCTCCTGGAAATCTAACTGCGATGCTTGTAGGTCTTCGAAGTGGTCTGACTGAGTTAGTACAGGTTCCTCTGCGATTTCTGAAAATGAGTTTGTTGTGATTGGGTTGGTAATATTGATACTGATAGCCTTGGAGTATCCAGCCAGGATCTTGTATTTTCTGTTGTGCCTTGGGGTTAATGTATTCCTCGCAGTTTGGATGATGCAATCCGATGAAATTTGAATGACACCTGTAGTGTTGACGGTGACTTCTTCCCTGTTTCCACTACAAGTGATTGCTATGCGGGTTGGTTTACTGACTACAAATAGCCAGGTGTTTTCCATGTACAATTGTTTCCAAATAATGGACTGGATGCGATGTCTTCGTAGGAGACATTGACTGGTTTCTACTCGGTGATATATATCGTCAATGATGCAGTTTGGGTTGTTTTCAATTCCTTTAACTACCGTTGGACTGCAAACATAGGTAGTGGGAGAAATTTGTAGCTCTTCTTTGAATTCTTCATCTGTTTCGTGGAAGTACATTTGTAGGTTGTAATCCACAGCGAAGATTCCTTTCGGCACATCGATCATCCAGTAGGATCCATTGCTGATTTGGAGAGGAATTGGTGTCACTTTAATTAAGGAGTATTCCGTTTTTTCCACTATGATGAAATACCCTTGGACGTTGATGTAGATGTCGTCATGCCCAATGTCAACCTTTAGAATTGGCGTTGGTAATATCTCCAAATTTGGTGAAAGTTTACTGGTTGCATTAGCGAGGATCTGTTTAATTTGAGCAGGTGTTATTAGCTCGTACAGATTACCTTGCTGAAAGTGAACGTTTAAGATGTGAATATGGTAGTTGCACAGTTCACTAATTACATTTGTGGCGACTTGGTACACACTGATGATGTGAATATTTAGTCGGTTGGAGTCGGTTGCTTTATACCATTTGTCCATGTTGTTAATGGCCCGGATTCCTTGGTTTAATTTTTCTTGGAAATGTTCCAGCTTCTTGTCGATT
Source organism: Agriotes lineatus (assembly GCA_940337035.1). Lineage (NCBI taxonomy): Eukaryota > Metazoa > Arthropoda > Insecta > Coleoptera > Elateridae > Agriotes > Agriotes lineatus. Next base: position 38,596 of record CALNHX010005194.1, read on the forward strand.
CGTTCTTCGGTTTCATTAAACCTGGAAAGTGCTGATAGCAAGAATTTGGATTGTTGACTGTCCATTTTTATTAGTTCCTGTTGATTCTTGTCTAGCCTGTCTATATCTTGATAGACTTCATCGTTGACTCCAAAAATTGATGTTAATACTGTGCCAAGGACTCCTCTTTTTTCTCGTCTTGTTATTATTTCTTCCATACCATCTCTAATCCATTCCATTTGCTTTTTCTGTTCCAGAAGATGATGCACCAGTGTCTTGCATAATGTGTCTTCGGACAGTTCTTTTGCAGAGTCGCAGAGATTGTCGAATTTGTCTACCATGTCTGTGACTGTTTCGAAGTCTTCTTCGATCTTCCCCCTCTCGAACTGGATTTCGATCCGGAATGTTCCTCTCTCAATCTTCCCGTGTCCAATGTGTTCTACATAGTACCCGCTGTCTGGTTTTTGGATATTAAATTCTGCTTTACTTAATGTATTGGTGGTAAGAAGGGTAAAGATGAGTAACAGCAGTTTCCATTTGGACGCGACAGATTTCCTTGGTGCTGGGGATGATCGTGTCTGGATAATGTTAGTTGAAATTTTATCTTCTGCCTCTGGTTCCTGCGATTCCTCGGTAGTTGCTGGTAATGGAATGATGCTGCCTATGGATCGTTTTAGCTGATGTCCTCCTGATTTCTGGAGCGTCACTACTCGTACTGATCCATCGGCTGCTGGATGAGTTGCAGTGACTCTTGCTAAAGGCCACTTACTAGGATTGATACTATCTTCTTTGATTAACACTAAATCTCCAACTTTAGTGTTCTCCAATGGTTTCTTCCATTTGTTTCGTTGCTGTAGTCCATGAAGGTAGTCCGAGCTCCATGATTTCCAAAAATCTTGCTTGATCTTTTGGATTATCCTCCAACGATTCGATAGATTTGAAGATATTGGAGTGTTGATTGGGTCTGGTGGCGATATGATTTCCCTCCCTATTAGGAAATGGCCTGGCGTCAGAGCAGTTGTGTCCTCAATATCGTTGCCTTGTGGACATAGAGGACGTGAGTTTAGGCAGGCCTCAATTTGGCAGAGAAGAGTTGTTAACTCTTCAAAGGTGAGAGTAGCGTGGCCAATAGTTCTCTTCAGATGATGCTTCATTGATTTTACCCCTGCTTCCCATATCCCTCCGAAGTGAGGGGCTATTGGAGGGATGAAGTGCCATTGGGTACCACCGGTTGCTAAGGTTTCTTGGACAACTGGGCCTTCAATTGTTTGGCGGGTTTCCTTGTCCAACACTTTTCTTGCGCCAACGAAGTTTGTTCCGTTGTCGCTGTATAGGTGTGCACAGCGTCCTCTTCGGGCAGTAAACCTCCTGAAGACTGCTAGGAAGCTGTTGGTTGTCATGTCGCTGACGGCCTCTAGGTGGATTGCCTTGGTTGATAGACAGACAAAAACAGCAATGTACCCTTTGTGCGAAGAATGCCCTCTTCCCTTGGATGTTCGGATCTGTATTGGGCCGGCGTAGTCCACTCCGGAATGGAAGAATGGAGGAGTTGAATTCACTCTGGTTGATGGAAGATTTCCCATCAGTTGCTGTGCTGCCTCTGCTTTGTATCGTAGACATCGGAAACACTTCTGGATGCTGGAGCTGACTGCTTTCTTCGCGTTGATGATCCAATATTTTCTTCGGATATATGAGAGAGTGAGTTGGGTGCCACCGTGCAGCGTGCGTAGATGCGCCTCTTGGATTATTAGTTTGGAAATATGACTGGAGTACGGGAGTATGATTGGGTGTTTTTCATTGAAGGACAAGGTGGAATTTTCTAATCTTCCTCCAACACGGATTATTCCATGCTGATCGATGAAGGGATTGAGGTTGGCAAGCTTGTTACTGGAACTCACATATTTGTTCTGCCGGAGTTGAGATCCTGTTGCCCTCAAAATAGGATCACTTCCTTGGATGACCTTAACGAGTAGGAGGATGGTGTCGTCCATTTCCTTCACTGATAGGCATCCTGATTGAGTGGGAAGTCGCTTACACTTGTTGATGAATCTTCGGCAATGTGACATGACTCGTACCATTCTTGTTAGAGAAGAAAAACGATGAACGACTTCGTTCTCGTCTTGATGAATGGTAGTTTGATGCACAGTGTAACTTCTTGCTTCTTCCTCGGTGGTTGCGGTGTCTGGTTGACACGGCCATGAACTCTTGTTAACTAGCCAGCTCGGTCCGTCCCACCATAGGAGATGATTCTTTAGTTTTTCTGGACTAGTGCCTCGGGAGATGACGTCTGCAGGATTCTCTTCGGATTTGACGTGGTTCCAATGTTGAGCCGGAATTAGATTGTTGATTTCGGCTACTCGATTCGCGACGAACGTCTTCCATCGTACCGGGTCTCCTTTTATCCATCCTAATGTAACCATGGAGTCGGTCCAGGCGAAGATAGACACCTTAGGAAGGTCTAATGTTGCAATTACCCTTTGAAGTAGATTGGAAAGGAGTACTGCTGCGCAGAGTTCCAGTCTTGGTAATGTCGTCTTGGCTCGGGCTGGTGCCACCTTGGATTTGGCTATTAATAAGGATACCTTGACTTGGCCGGATGATGTGGTGACTCTGGTATAAATCGCGGCCCCGAAAGCTCTTTCGGAGGCGTCACAGAATCCATGCAGCTCTACTAGAGATTCCCTTTTGATAAACAACCACCTTGGTAAGGTAATTTCTTCCACTGCCTTGAGTTGAGACCTGAGCGTCTCCCATTTGCCTTGGATATTTTCAGACACTGGGTCATCCCATTTGATATTTTCGAGCCATAGTTCTTGGATGAGTAACTTGGCAGTGATGATGACGGGTGCTAACCATCCCAATGGGTCGAAAATTTTGGCAACTTCGGATAGTATGGTGCGTTTGGTGGATTCCTGTTGCTTAACGTCTACCTTAAAACAGAAAACATCTTCATATGGAGACCAGTGAATGCCCAAGGACTTTTTTACGCCGTCTTCACTTATTTCGAGGTATGTTTGTTCCTTTAACTCTTCTGGGAGTTCTTGAATGATGGCTGACTCATTACTGCACCATTTATGTAGAGTAAAGCCTCCACGCTTTAGTAAGGAAATGAGCTGACCTTGTTGTTGGATCGCTTCTTCCACAGTGTCGGCCCCAGAAAGCACGTCGTCCACGTAGAAATCTTTCTTCACTGCTTCTGAAGCTAATGGAAATGAGACCTTTTCGTCCTGTGCGAGTTGATGCAAGGTTCGAATGGCAAGATAGGGAGCTGATGCGGTTCCATAAGTGACGGTGCACAGCTTATATTCCCTGATTGGCTGTGATTTGTCGAATCTCCATAGGACTCTTTGGTACTCCTGGTCTTGGTTGTTCATTCTGATTTGTCGGTACATTTTTTCAATGTCTGCAGAAAAAACAATCCTGTGTGTCCTCCATCGAAGTAGAATGTCGACCAGTTCTTGCTGAAGTTTAGGTCCAGCGTACATCATCTCATTTAAGGATTTTCCGTGAGAGGCCTTGCTAGAGGCATCGAAAACGACACGAAGCCTGGTTGATGAACTTGCTTCTCGGATGACGCCATGGTGGGGAATGTAATACTTGCCGTTATTCTCATCTTCCTTTGCCACCTTTTCCATATGTCCTAAATCCAAGTATTCTTGCATGAATTTCTTGTATTGGACTGCTAGATCTTGATCTTGTCCTAATTTCTTCTCCAGATGTATGAATCGTGCCAATGCTGAGGGTTTGGACCTTCCCATGTGTACTGGAGTTTGTTTGAATGGAATCCTTACTACGTATCTTCCATCTACGTCTCGCTGGACTGTGTCTGTGAATTTATTTTCACATACCTGATCATCTGGGGAAAGTTTCCTTTGAGGAGAAGCCTCTTCAATGTTCCAGAATTTCTGCAACTGCTCATCCTCTTCAATTTTGGCAACCATGGTGTTGACCTTAAGGCTGGTGGGAGGTCGTCTTCCCATGGTTCCTGATAAGATCCATCCCAATTCGGTATTCTGTCCTAGGATGCCATCTTTGGATTTCTTGATTCCTTCGAGAATTATTTGGGAATATTCTTCAGCGCCTAGAAGTATATCTATGGGGCCAGGTCGGTTGAAGGTTGGATCGGCGATGAAGACATGTTTCCAGGCATCCATTTTTATGTTCGGAATGGGTGATGAAGGCATGGTTTTTGTAAGTTTGGGAAGTACCAGTAAAGTAACAGGTAAGGAAAATTTACTTGGAAATCTTGGCGTAATCAAACCTGTGATTTTCCATTTTGCGACTTTTGTTTCGCTGTTCCCAATTCCGGAGATTTCTGCTCGAACCTTGGTCCTGGGTAACGCTAATAATTCGGCTGCGGCTTCGGTGATGAAGGAACCTTGAGACCCTGGATCTATCAAGACCCTCAAGAGATGAGTCATCCCGGATGCTGCCTTAACTTGAACCGTTGCTGTGGCCAGTAGCACTTGGCTCTTCTTTGCGCCTAGGTTGGCGGCAATGATTGTGGGTTTTGGCTTCTTCTCTGGAGCGTTGGAGGTCTGCATGGCTGCTGCGTGAGAAAACGTCTTCATCTTCGGAGCAGGTATCGGCTTTGATGGCGGCTGTGCCTTGTGAAGCAGAGTATGGTGTGGAAAGCGGCAGATTTTGCAGTTATAATACGAACGACATTGTATATTAGAATCGTGTCGCAAACATCGAAAGCACAATCGGTAGGTTCTTACCACTTCTTGCTTTTCGTGGGTGGAGAGCCTCTGGAATTGACCACAGTTATCGATGTAATGGTCCCCATTGCACATCTTGCAGTTGAGATATCCGGCAGCGTAATTTTTCTGTGGCTTGTCCTGAGTTGGTTTTCGAGCTCCATCAATGGATTCCAAGGATTGGAACCGCATTTGTAAGAAGGCCATTAGAGTTTGGTGATCCTGAACTTCATTTGGGCACTGAAGCGATTGCTCATATAATTTGTTAGTTTCAGGATCCCATTTTCGAGTAATAACTCGGTTAATCCACGGACCCCAGCTGTCGGTGGAAATGCCCAAATTTTTGATTGCTTCCACACATTCCTTAGTGGAGTCATGCAATCTTTTCAACCCTTGGGCTGATTCCTTGGAGAGGACCGGCTGATCGAAGATGGTGTCTAGCAATTTGGTTAGAATAAGGCGATTATTTTGATACCTTTGTTGCAGCAAATTCCAAGCGGTGTTGTAGTTGGCTTGAGTCACTGCGAGATGCTGGATTAGTCGGCTGGGCTCTCCCTTGACATGCGTTTTTAAATACTGCATTTTGATGACATCATCCATGTTTTGGTTGTCATCTACTAATTTGGTGAATAGGTCCTTAAAAGTGGCCCATTCCTCATAATTTCCCTCGTATATGGGGATTTTAACTTGAGGAAGCGAGATGGCTGATGCTTGCTCGTTCCTTGTTGGTGCTTGTAACAAATTAATTAAATTTCGGTACCTGTCTTTCAACGTAGTAAATTCAGGACTGAAGTGCGTCTGGTTTGAATCCATCTCGTTAGACATGACTTCTTCGTCCATCTCGATCACCCGGTCCCATTCTTCCTTTAATTCCCTCTTTGTGATGGCGGGCCTTCCGAGTGCTTGTTCCAGTTCGGCGTCGTCCAAAGATTGCTTAAAATTCTGCATCCGAATCTGCAGTTTTCGGATACGAACCTTTTGCTCGGGATTTACAACTGTTTCCTCTCGCCTCCTAGTTTCAGAGGGGTCGGGATTTTCAGTTGCCTTTAAACAGCTCTGCAAATAACTTTTTGCTTCGCAGTAGATAGCTTTAATTTGTTCGTAATACCCTGTGGTAAAATAATTATGTGTAGGAATACTTAGCTGCACCATTTTGGCGTGATTTTTGGTCACGGCGTTCCAAGTTTCGTCCAGCGTCTTGTTTCGGCTGGCGATGTAAGCTTCTGTTTTTCGGCTGGCAGGGTCCTTTTTGCTGTTGGAAAATACCTGCGTGATCTTCTGGCCGAGTTCTTCTTGGGCGACAGCTAGCTGATTGAATTCCTCCATATTGTTTGCCATTTTCGGGGAACCGGGTGGGTTGGTAGATGTTGTTTTCTTCTCGGGATGTACCTCTTCTTAGTTGTAGACAGATCCGCCTCGAAGGACCATGAACAGATTCGCCTGGAGGCTGTAGAAATCAGGCGTCCGTTACGTTATTTTGCTGGTTCCATCCCTTATGTTAAGCGCAGAACTGAGACAGCAGTTTCCGCTTTAAGACAGCTTAGTCATGCCACTTAACGGGATGATAATTCGTCACTGTGTGAGATGCAGCCTCACATCCCTTAATTATTTATAGGCTTGGACCCACAGCGACGCAGTAAGTGAATCTAACAAGTAAATGCAGACTGGTTTATTACAAAAATAATTGTTCTATATATACAAACAAATTTGCTTAGATCATAGTAATATACAAAGTTCATTTCTAATAACAGGTGCAATGTATTATATTCAGTAGGTTAATTTACTAGTCTTGCAAAACAATACTCAGCGGTTTTGCTTCCGTGATATGATATGGACTCCATGAACTCGAGCGTCTTTTATGCTGAGCTGCGATTGTAGGCATTTAAACCTTGTCACGGCCTTGCGTAATTGTGTACGCGAAGCCGTGTAAAAATGCTGAGCGGCGACTGCGAGGTGTTTAAACTTGACTGTGAGTAGGTCGCCGCGCTTGCATAATGCAATATTGCGTTTTTTGGTGGCTTTTAACTTTTAGAATGTTTCGTAAAATTTAAATGAATAATTATAAATTTATATCTGGTTAATCTGTTAAAGACAAGATTAAACAACTATACGTACAAGTTATTGTCGGTCGATGAAGGAAATCGCAAGTAAATGTAAAGTTTTTGAGTGAATTAGGTTTAAATTTGTCAATGCTGCAATAAACGCATATAAAAACATGAATAAAGCTTAGTTATTGTCTTCTATCGGTGCAAAAAAAGACCTTTGACGCTTGTATTTTGTAACTTTCACGAGTTTAAAAGATCTAAAATTGTGTGTACATCTTCCTATGGCCCTATGTAATTACTCCCCACTGCTTGTAAATTTCAAAGTACATAATTATATAGTAACTAAATTTTTAGATAAGGTGCCAATCAAAACATTTATAAGAAAAATTAATAAACGTCAGCCGTCCTGTTTTTTACTCGGATCGGTAATATTATACAGACTAGCTGAAACCCGCGGCATTTGCCGCATTTAAAATGTAGGACAAATCTAATAACTTTTGTTGCACTAAAGAAAGTTTTAAAAGCACGCTAGAGATTGGAAATTTTTGGATAGCCTCCAGGCCACTTTCCTACATATTGGATACAGCCGATACTGCTGAATTGAATAGTGTCTTCTTTTTTGTGTTCAGTATTAAATGCTAATTATTGTTACAATGCTGTAAATCCAGTTTGTTGAAATGTCACTGGGACAATTTCCAAAAACTAAATTCCTGGAATTTGCTGATCTCTAAAAGCACTATATTTAGACAAACCTACAATTTTCTGAAAATAGGGACAATTAAGTACTTATCTGCTTTTGGAATATCCCAAATATAAAGGAAATATTATGTTTTATTGTTATGATGGATAATTTCTATACGTATTTAAGTGTATACTTTCTATTCCAAAACCTGTAAAACTACCTGATATCAGCAAATTATTGCTTAAAGTTCTTGGTGTTCAGTCGCTTTTGTAATTTTGTATTGGTATATTGTTTATTTGGCTTGGTGTCTTGCTCTTATAAGTGGTGTGTGAATCAACATGGTAAGTAAAATGTCCATCATATTACCTACTTTTTCTACAAAAAAATACGTAATTGGCTTTAACTAATGTTATTACACATTTATATTTGTCAATAAATATCTTGAACATATTCTACCGAGATTTAAAAAAGACTGCTAGTATTATTGCAGTTTTTTTTTCAATTGATAACTGTAAATCAGTGTTGTTGATTTTGTGAAATCCTTCCAAATTAATTTTCTAAAACTTTACTAAAACCTCTTTCAAAGGTGCTATAATACTGCCACCTCATACCGATAATTAATTTAATCGCATTTACAAAGTACATATTCAAAAACATTTCTTAATTGTATTTACTTTGGTTCTTAATATTTAAAATAATGTTTTATTAAATATCACTATTTTAAATAAATAGAGCAATTTAATTAATTCCCAATTTTATTGCAATTTGTCATCTCAATCTTATTTCTCAATTTGCAGAACAATTCTACTGGTATTAAATTACCTAATAATTATTTTATTACAGGATAACACCCAAGTGAGAAAAGAGTAACAATAAAAATGTACTTATTATTTTATTATTAATTATAAAAATAAATATATATATATATATATATATATATATATATATATTGCTGTGTTATTTACAGGCCACGAATTATTACAGCCTTTTAAGGTCAAACATTTTAATTTTGTTAGCAAATAGTACTATGTTAAAACGATATGTTTCAAATTAAATAATGAATATAAACACTGCTGGCATGTGACTCAATGTGAAAGGATTATAACAGTAATTTAAACGTCAGTGGTCATAAACAAATACAATTTAATAGTTCTTAGCAAGGCCAAAGGGTTAGATTGTCATTAACTAACACAAAATAATGCAAATATAGTCTCAAATCAATCCATTAAAACGAGCATTCAACTACACCAAAATTATAAATGGGCAAGTGCACGCAGGAGGTGCAATACACCTGTGATATAGTGCGACAAGTGTATTTCCGGTGAACGGGTAATGCAGTGTATGTGTGCGCGGTAATCCCAAAGCAACATCAAGCTGGAAGGACCATCTGCACATAGAACTGCACAGGTTCCAGGCACTATAGCAGGCAGGGAAGCTGAACGACTTGAGCAACTGGTTCCGAACACTCGGATGTAGACCGCAGGCCACAGGAGAACATGGAGCAGTTCCAATCAAGGGCGAATTCTCCTGAAATAACAATAGCCACGTGTAATAGTTGGAAACATCAACAAAAGTTAATCATACCTGTGGCAACACTAAACACTTGAGTTAAACTGGGATATCAACACCAGCAACGAGCAGGGCCTAGGTGCCGTTGCAGGTGGCGTTCCTCCAAATGAATATAACAAGATCACCAGGTGCCGTTGTTGTCAGGAATCCAAACGCATCCGAAACGGGGTGTTTGTTAGCGGTCCTCCAACAAGATATGGTCCAAAAAAGTGTGCCAAGGGTGCATATTAATTAGAGCGACCTGTACATATAATTAAATTAGCTAAATGGATAGATTTAAGTTTGTATTTAATTAGTTACTAGGTTAATTTTTCCCGCTCTATTTTTGTGAGCGTGGCGTGCATAGAAAAGCCGCGAAATTACACAATAGATACAGCATTTGTTAATGGGGGCTATTTCCTGCCATATATTCTAGTGACAAGCAATATGTCAATCTTTGTCAAAATTTCCCGCCAATTTAGACGTGTTTGTAACGGCCATTTGACGCAAAACTGGACCTAAATAACATAACGGAAATTTGCGCCATGTAGCTGGTAGCATGTTAAGATCCAATTAGAAAGGATTAGCCCGAGTATGGGGGGGTTTTTCAACCCTTGTATATAAGCCTTTTCGCGCCCTTGAGGGGGACTTAACTTCACTTAACTTCGCTTGGCTTATCTGCTGATATGCGGGTTGTTACGTCATAAGCCGAAAAATGTGTATCACGTTGTTGTTTTTTTGACAAGCGTTGAAAATAAAACGAATGTTTTTTGTAAGTGTTGTTTGTTTCTACGCGAGAAAAATTAAGTCAACTTACCTCGTCATACAAGCGTCTACGATCCTGCGGGGCACAAACCACGAGTGAAGGCAACTAAACAGTCACCAAGCCGCGGACGACACCTGTTGATGACACCACGAGCTTCGCCATTGAAATTTGCAAATCTCGAATCGATTCACGATCGATTCGCGCCGGCGCACAGCAGGGAGTCCAGGACCGTATTTCGCATTTGGTAACGTTATATCAGTTATTCTGCTGCATGAATTGCCCGAAAGTTTTGGTTTATTGCCGTTAGAAAAGTGTAAGGATTGATTTGAGGATAATATTAAATTAAAGCAATCGTCTCTTTGACCATCAAACCCTAGGAACCCGCGAAATAAGATCAATTAATAAAGTTTGAATAAATTTCTATAACCCTGAGATTATTGCATTTCAAATTGAGTCACATGCAATTGATTTACTAAACAAATAAGAGCTGTTTGTGGTATCCCAAGGCTGTGCTTCGTAAGCTAAAATAAAAGTACAGGTAAGGTGTAAATTTCACTTAGGCATCCCCTTTTGTGCGAGGGCTTAATAAGCAATTAAGTAATTAGCGATTAAACAAGGGGGGGTGTAAATTTAACGGGTATCACGGCAACTTTTTGGCGCCCAGAAACGTGACGCGTTAGGTCTGAGGGGTAATTTGTTTATATAAAAATAGTAAAAATGAATAATGAATATCAGTTGAGGTCAAAGGGTCAGAATAATATGGAAGATAAAGTAGAGGAAAGTCAAGTAGTAGAGGAAAATAGGAAAATGCAGGTAGAAACAGTACAATCAGAGCAACAAAGCATGGGGGGACGAGACGACGACATAAAGAGAATGTTGAGGGAAATAAGTCAGAATATAAATAGTGAAATTCAGAATATGAATAGTAAGATAGAAAAATTTGGTCAGGAAGTTAAACAAGAAATCACACAGGTAGTGAATAAAAAACTAGATGAATTAAATGATAGGATAGCGGCAAATAACCAGGAACTTAGACAGGAAATACAGCAAAGTAATAAGAAAAGGGAAGAATTTGAACTTAAAACTCAGGAAAGGTGGGAAACAATACAACAACAGTTTATAGAAAGTAAGGATAAGGTAGAAAATCTTGAGATCAGGTTAGACCAGGAGCAGGTGTTAATAGAAGCAAAGTTAAACACAAGATGCGAACGACTTGAAGGAAAACTAAATCAGGAAGTGTGTCAGGTAGAGATAAATACTGAAAACAAAATAGAGATCATTAGGCAAGAAAATAAAAAATACACTGAAAAACAGTGTGTTCAAGTTAGGACAGAAATAGAGAGTAAAATAGAAAATTTAGGTATGCAGGTGAATAATAGGCCTGAATATAACATGGGAGTAGGACCCATCGTAATTGGGGATACTACAAATAACCTAAGTGTTAAATTTTATGGACATAACGATAAGACACACCCGAAAACAGTCATTAAAAATTTGCAGTTGCACCTAGACAATTTAAAAAAGCTATTAAGACAAAACTATGATAGAATAACCGAAATAAATTGCATAAAATCTGTACTAAAAGGGGGAGCAAGTACGTGGTTTGAGATCGTTGAGGACCAATGCTACGATTTCGAGCAGTTTAAGGAAATGTTCTTGGGGAACTATTGGGGTCTCCGCGAACAGGAAATGGTTAAACTGGAACTAGCAGAGGCTAAATATAGCAAACAAAATTTTTATCATACTAGGGAACAATACCTACATCAAAAATTTAACCTCTATCAGCAATTAGAACCCAGAATAGAGGAATCAATATTAATTAGACAATTGGCAGCACATTTTGATGATGAAATAAGGGGCAAAGTTATAACTGAGGAGATAGGCACGTTCCAACGGTTTGTTAATCTCGTCAGAAAATATGATATGTGGGATGAGATTAAAAATAGGCAAAATACATCAGGGAACCAGGGGAATAGAGCAGGAAACCAGGAGAGTAGGATACAGGAGGACACAAACCAAAACAGCAGTCAGGGACAGTATGGGAATCGATATAATGGCCCAAGAAGGTTTAATAGGGGTTTTAACCGAGGCTATAACCATAATTACACCAACCAGCAGCAAGGTGGCACAAATAGTCAGAGAGCAGGTTTGAATCAACCAGATAGGGCTCACAATAATGTTAACGGGGAAGGAAATAATGTAGGTCAGCAGGCGCAGGGAAGTAATCATGCAATGGCTCCCTATCGTAGAATGCCACAGTTCTACTACAATAACAGGGATCAAAATGCTCAACAATATCAGGCCAACAATAATGAGCATCAAGCCGTTAATATAAATCAGGTTGCGGTCGAGGCAAGTGTACCTTCGACTTCGGCCGATGCACAAAATTTTTGTTAACGTGTACTACCCAAAATATATGCTACTCTCATCCCAAAGAATTTATTGAAGAGGGTGGTACACTAAAAGAAAGTTTCAATCACATAAACAACTCATTTATTCAGAATTTACCTTTCATACAAGTACTCATAAATAATCAAATGGCGACAGCATTGGTTGATACTGGTGCTGAGTTATCATTAATAAATGAAAATTTTGTTAAAAACTATGTACAAAAACTTAAAAACAATATTATTCCAATAAAAAAATTATTTCTCGTATCAGCAAACAAAAAGAAATTCTCAACCGTTAATAAAAAACTAATAATTGATGTAACGTTTTGTGACACAGCACTCCCGTTGGAAATGTTAGTCGTGCCTGATTTATCAGTTGATTTAGTAATTGGTATGAATTCACTAACTGCACATAGCGCTTTCATTAATGTGGAAAAGAAGGAAATTAGTATGGTAGGGCGAACAGTTAGTTGGATGCAGGAAAGTCAGGAGATAGGGGATGTCAACATAAATTACATAAAACCGGAACATTGTGAGCAACATGCATGGGGGGATTATAAAAGTATAGAATTAGACTGTCCTGTACAACATAAGGAAAAAGTAGAACGGATGTTGGAAAAGAACATTAGCTTATTTAACGAAGAAAATAGGGTGGCCGTCGGCTACGAACATAGGTTACAGGTCAAGGATGAATCAGTGCTCAACTGTAAAACTTACCCAGTCCCATACAAGTACAGGGAACGAGTGAATAGGGAAATACAGGACATGTTGGAAAAGGGCATAATTGAGAAAGCAGTTACGCATTTTATTAATCCAATTGTCGTGGTAAGGAAAAAGGACGATAGCCTCAGAATTTGCCTTGACGCAAGGAAGATTAATGAGAGGACATTGCCACAGTTTGAAACACCTCAAAATATAGACTCGTTGATAGGAAGATTAGGGAATAAGTCTGTATTTACCAAGCTGGACTTGAAGAACTCCTTTTGGCTGATTCCGCTGGAGAAAAATTCACGAAAGTACACGGGTTTCAGTGTCGATGGAAACGTCTATCAGTTTAGGACTGTACCGTTTGGACTAAACACATCGTCAGCAGCATTAGTGAGGGCACTCCAGAGTATGCTAAACAGGTTCGAAGATTTTTGTATACATTATGTAGATGACATTCTGATATTTAGTCAGGATGTTGAAAGGCACTTCGAACATGTTAGTATAATCCTGGGTGAATTGAATCGAAATGGGTTAAAGCTCAATCTGCAGAAGTGCGAATTCCTCAAAACAGAGGTGAAGTTTTTAGGATATGTCATTAACACCAAGGGGATAGCCATCGACAAGGGCAGGTTGGAACTGATAAAACAGTACCCAAGGCCACATAACCTGAAAACTTTGCGGGGATTCATTGGTATGATAGGATACTATCGGAAGTTCGTACCCAACCTTTCTGCTAAATTGGTCAGTTTATTCGAGCTGCTGAAAAAGGGCGTAAAATGGAATTGGACACAACATCGACAAGAAGTATTTGAAGAATTGAAGGAAACATTTTACAACAATGCTGTCATTTTCCACCCGGAGTATAGTATTCCATTTACATTAAGAACTGATGCGTCAGACAACGCGATTGCCGGGGAATTAGTACAGGTACAGGATGGCATAGAAGTCCCAATATGTTTCGTGTCGAGGGTACTACGAGCACACGAACTAAACTACACCATATCGGAGAAAGAGATGATGGCGATAGTATTTTCAGTCAACCGGTTGAAATTTTATTTAACAGGTAATCACTTCACCATTGAAACTGACCATTCGGCATTGCAGCACATTATGAACACGAGATTTACTAACAGCAGGATCTACCGATGGTCGCTGCTGCTACAAGAGTACTCCTTTACTATTAAGCATATACCGGGGAAGGCGAATATTACTGCGGATTACTTATCTCGAATGAAGAACACAGACAAGCGAAAGGCGAATGAAGTGTTAGTAGCCTTAAATGAACTACAACACGAACCAGAAATCTTTTCTAGGGAGTACTTATTAGAGATACAAAATAAGCCAGAATTCAACAAAATAAAAACCCTAATAAACGAAAACGACAACAACTACAGAAATGTTCAACTAAGGGATGGCGTGCTGGTTAAGAAATTAAATGAAAAGGAACTCTATTTAACAACAGGTGAACATGCCATCGAGATAGGAAGATACTTCCACCAAACGTATGGACACATTGGCATAAGAAAGGTGTGGCTAATTTTTAGAGAAAATTATTATGCCAAGAATGATTACAAAATTATTAAATCAGCCTTAGTGACATGCGAGTTATGCTGTTTGGGAAAGTATAAAAATTTCATAAACAAGAACACTGTACAAAGCATCACAACGCAAGAACCATTGGAGATGATAGCCATTGATTTCTTATCGAACTTGGTAACCAGTGCGACATTTAAACACATCCTGATCATAGTTGACATTTTCTCAAAATACACAAAATTATATCCATGTAGGAAATGTACAACCGAGGTAGCAAATAAATGTTTAGAAAAATTTAGCAAGGAGGTAGGAAAACCCAGGAGGATATTAGCCGACAATACTACCTACTTTAACAACGACAGGTTCAGAAACTATTGGCAGAGCCAAGACGTAAGGGTTGGTTTCTGTTCGATAAGACATCCCCAGGGAAACCCAAGCGAGAGATATATTCAGGAGGTAATCAAATATTTGCGACTAATTCTACATAACGAACCACATGGTAGGTGGGCAAGGTACGTTCAATCGGTAGAAGATTTTATCAACAAAGTACCGAATACTGTCACCCTGGAAGCACCAATTTTACTGATGAAAAGGGTATATCCAGAAAGGCCTTGGGTAGTTAATCAAGGGGAAAGGTTGCCATATGAAGAAATTTTAATCAAAGTCAGGGATAGAATAACAAGGAATGCAGAAAAATATAAGGAAAAGGGGAACGCAAAGATTGCTAAGCATGTAGAATTTAACATAGGGGAACAGGTAGTAGTGCGAAGCTTAAGAGTAGCAGACAGGCAGGCAGGTGTTTGTGCCAAGTTCGTTTTACCGTTTATGGGACCGTATGTAGTTCAAAGCAAGTTTCGGGACACATATGAATTGCGATTTCCAGATTCAGACAGAATTAGGGGTAAATTTCACTTATCTCAAATTTATCCATATAAAAGCGATAGGGACGAATAAAGTCCAGTGTAAATTGTAATAATAGGTGTAGGTAGATAAACATAGGAAGTAGGTAATCAAAAAAATTATAGGAAGTATTCAATAGAAAATTACTACATTTAGAATAAAAATATTATAACTATGTGTAGCAAAGTAGGAATAAACTAAATAGGTGGTAGGCAGTTAGGTTACACATATAAGATGATAAGAATGGTTATATAAAGATAAAATGGAATAGGGGGGATGAGTTTAAAAATGAGCAAAATTATAGGAATAAAAACTAAACTGAAACTACTCTAAGTTAAGAAAGGGAGCATAGAAACAATATTTGTAAAGGTTAAGTTGGAAATAAAGGAAAGTCAATGCAAGTTTGAGAAAATGTGTGGAAATAAGAATTTAGAAGTACGAAGTAGATGGATTTGTTTATAAAGAAGCAGAATGTTAGTGAATTGGGACAAGTAAGTGCTTAAAACTAAATTGGCATAGTAGCAGGAAAGGTGACGTTAAGTAACGCTGTGTTAAAAGAAGGCAGGCATCGGGTAGATGTCCAGGTTATATATTGTATTACATGGGGGGAATAGTTTTTAAGTATGGGCCAATTATGAGCCAAGGTATAAATAATAAATAAAATATAGGAGGTAGCCAGAGAGCACACTATATCGAGAAGGAATATGTTTTATTAGTAGGCCAATTATGAGCCAAGGTATGAATAATGAATAAAATATAGGAGGTAGCCGATGAGCACACTATATGGGGTTATGTATTGTAATACTGGTACGAGAAGCCATGAATGATTGGTATTTATGGGGATGCATTTAACACAGAAAGAAGGTAAAAATGCTACAGCAAATTGAGTAAACAAATTCCTAATTAAAAAAAAAAATATTAAAAGGATGAAGTTAGAATATTATGATTTCAACAGATAGATGAAATGTAGAAAAGTTGCAGGCAAAGGTGAAAACAAGAGTAGGATCAGTATAGGTTACGGATTATTAACGTTATATGCGAAAATACATTGTAAAGAAGTTAGATTAGCTTACATTTGTCATAGCATTAGTTGTGTGGCATATGTAAATTTTGCTTACGTCTCAAAATTATACACATGACACAAGGGGGGATGTTGCTGTGTTATTTACAGGCCACGAATTATTACAGCCTTTTAAGGTCAAACATTTTAATTTTGTTAGCAAATAGTACTATGTTAAAACGATATGTTTCAAATTAAATAATGAATATAAACACTGCTGGCATGTGACTCAATGTGAAAGGATTATAACAGTAATTTAAACGTCAGTGGTCATAAACAAATACAATTTAATAGTTCTTAGCAAGGCCAAAGGGTTAGATTGTCATTAACTAACACAAAATAATGCAAATATAGTCTCAAATCAATCCATTAAAACGAGCATTCAACTACACCAAAATTATAAATGGGCAAGTGCACGCAGGAGGTGCAATACACCTGTGATATAGTGCGACAAGTGTATTTCCGGTGAACGGGTAATGCAGTGTATGTGTGCGCGGTAATCCCAAAGCAACATCAAGCTGGAAGGACCATCTGCACATAGAACTGCACAGGTTCCAGGCACTATAGCAGGCAGGGAAGCTGAACGACTTGAGCAACTGGTTCCGAACACTCGGATGTAGACCGCAGGCCACAGGAGAACATGGAGCAGTTCCACTCAAGGGCGAATTCTCCTGAAATAACAATAGCCACGTGTAATAGTTGGAAACATCAACAAAAGTTAATCATACCTGTGGCAACACTAAACACTTGAGTTAAACTGGGATATCAACACCAGCAACGAGCAGGGCCTAGGTGCCGTTGCAGGTGGCGTTCCTCCAAATGAATATAACAAGATCACCAGGTGCCGTTGTTGTCAGGAATCCAAACGCATCCGAAACGGGGTGTTTGTTAGCGGTCCTCCAACAAGATATGGTCCAAAAAAGTGTGCCAAGGGTGCATATTAATTAGAGCGACCTGTACATATAATTAAATTAGCTAAATGGATAGATTTAAGTTTGTATTTAATTAGTTACTAGGTTAATTTTTCCCGCTCTATTTTTGTGAGCGTGGCGTGCATAGAAAAGCCGCGAAATTACACAATAGATACAGCATTTGTTAATGGGGGCTATTTCCTGCCATATATTCTAGTGACAAGCAATATGTCAATCTTTGTCAAAATTTCCCGCCAATTTAGACGTGTTTGTAACGGCCATTTGACGCAAAACTGGACCTAAATAACATAACGGAAATTTGCGCCATGTAGCTGGTAGCATGTTAAGATCCAATTAGAAAGGATTAGCCCGAGTATGGGGGGGTTTTTCAACCCTTGTATATAAGCCTTTTCGCGCCCTTGAGGGGGACTTAACTTCACTTAACTTCGCTTGGCTTATCTGCTGATATGCGGGTTGTTACGTCATAAGCCGAAAAATGTGTATCACGTTGTTGTTTTTTTGACAAGCGTTGAAAATAAAACGAATGTTTTTTGTAAGTGTTGTTTGTTTCTACGCGAGAAAAATTAAGTCAACTTACCTCGTCATACAAGCGTCTACGATCCTGCGGGGCACAAACCACGAGTGAAGGCAACTAAACAGTCACCAAGCCGCGGACGACACCTGTTGATGACACCACGAGCTTCGCCATTGAAATTTGCAAATCTCGAATCGATTCACGATCGATTCGCGCCGGCGCACAGCAGGGAGTCCAGGACCGTATTTCGCATTTGGTAACGTTATATCAGTTATTCTGCTGCATGAATTGCCCGAAAGTTTTGGTTTATTGCCGTTAGAAAAGTGTAAGGATTGATTTGAGGATAATATTAAATTAAAGCAATCGTCTCTTTGACCATCAAACCCTAGGAACCCGCGAAATAAGATCAATTAATAAAGTTTGAATAAATTTCTATAACCCTGAGATTATTGCATTTCAAATTGAGTCACATGCAATTGATTTACTAAACAAATAAGAGCTGTTTGTGGTATCCCAAGGCTGTGCTTCGTAAGCTAAAATAAAAGTACAGGTAAGGTGTAAATTTCACTTAGGCATCCCCTTTTGTGCGAGGGCTTAATAAGCAATTAAGTAATTAGCGATTAAACAAGGGGGGGTGTAAATTTAACGGGTATCACGGCAATATATATATATATATACAATTCCAATGTTTCATTAAGGTTGGCCTTCTTTATGTACATCGCTCGCATTACCGTACACTGCGGTTCACCCAAAAGAAGTCCTTAATTTTATACTTGTAACATAAATAGCAATTATTTCCTATAAACTAAAATTAAGGTCTAACTGGTCGCCTAGGGATGCACTTGTCATAATGGTTTTTAAATAAGTAACGTCAAAAGCAATCAAACATCTAAAATTTTGAATTTTGTACTTTTCTAGGTTGCAGAAAAAATAGTATGCATTATTTGGATTAAAAGTGGCTCTGTTTGACTTGCAATAATTGCTTGTCAAACAAAGTAACAATTACTATTTTATTTGCAATCAACATTTTTATATAGAGGTTGCGTAAAATTGTACGAAACATGGCAATTCCATGTCTTAGAAAACGTTTAAATACTATTTGCCATAAGAAAAAGTTAAAATATCAACGATTTTGTAGCCATTTATCATTAGTATTTCTGTCATTCAAGAGCAAACCGGGATCGCGTAACTGACACATTGATGCAATGCAACCAGAATTTTCTGAATTACTTAACCTTTCAGTAGTGTCTCGCAAAGTTCTCCCGGCACGGGACCATGTTCTTGAGATCATTTCAAGTAAAAAAGTTCATATGAACATGTGTCCTATTCTCAGTACTTATTGAGCTATACACATTTCAAACTAAATTAATCTTAAATAATTTTATTCAATTTTGCCGTATAAAGTGACCGTTATTTGTTTCTGGCCTGCCCATGAAAGTTGATGTTTTATAAACAGTCATTTAAAATTTGTATTCCGCTAGAGATTTAAAATGTTTATTCCGCTAGCGCTTTAAAAATGTCAATAAAAGTCAACCAAAATAAATCAATAATTTATCAAAAAATTATACATAAGTACATTACAACTAAATTAACAAAACGACGTCCACGTCGTCAATTTTCATTTTGACCAGTTCTCCAATGCGACAACCGCCAGCTATTCTCATAAGTATAGTCTGCAATGTAATTTTACAATTAAAAGGAAAGAAATGGATCAATAATGTTAACCTTTGCAAGTAAATACTTTTCGTCCGGTGAAGTACGAATGAACCTCAAAATTTCGTCGCGGCTAAGAACATTTGACTTATAGGGCTTAAAGCCTCTTGCGTTTTGCTTGGAAAATATTAAGTTACTGGCTCCACACAATTAAAATTAAATTAAAACGATTTTCTTACCATATATGAATCTGGCCAGTAAATGTACATATACAGTGTATCCCAGATTGAGTGGGATTGCATAAGTAACTTTTTTATCATTGAAGATGAAGATTTGGTTAAATGGACAATGCTTTGCAGTTTCATATGCTGATTTAATATCGGTTTGAAAAAGTTCAAAATGTCGAACCAGTCAAAAGTTATTAGAGAAAAACTAAAAACTGTCATTTTCTTGTATGTCAAATATCTTTGTAAGTATAAGAGATACGAAAAAAAGTAATATTTGATTTTTAGGTTACTGAATAGAATTTTTTATTCTCTTTTCAACGATGTAAGATAACTTATGATTGAATAAAAAAAAATCTGGTGTGATACACTCACACAACTTCCTTTTACAGTGATCTTATAATTAGGTAAAAATTTGATTTTAAATTTTTAAGCATCTGTCAAACATTTTCAAAAATTGCAAATGGTACAAAAACCGTACAAAATAGAGAATTAGAACAAGAGACAAATTTTCTCTAGAATTTTAAGCTGAATTCAAAAATGTAATAATATACCGGGTGTTGTACTTAAAATAGGAGTTAATACAAAAAATAGAAAAAAAACAAAAGAAACCCATTTTAGAGATATTCAACTGGAAAATCACTTATCTCACGCCAATACACATTAAAAATGTAATAAAAACATAAAGTTTGAAGGAAATCGTTAGAGCCGTTTTTGAAAAAATCTAAAAAAACTAAAAAATCGCAAGAGTAAACACCTACTTTCGGTTATGCAATTTTCTTCAAACGCTTGCTGTCGCATGTACATACTATACAAAACTTATATATGAAGTTTCAACACCATACCTCTTTTCATTTTTGAGATATTCTGTTCACAGACAGACAGACACACAGACAGACCAATGAAAAAAAATATGTTTTTTGGGATCAGGGGACTCTAAAACGTGAAGATCTGTTGAAAACTCAATTTCGAATTTTTGGGGTGAATCCAATACTTCCTTTATTGTAACAGGAAGTAATACCAGTAAAATTAATTGTTTTTACATATTAATCAAGTAGGCTTACATAGATAAAAAAACAAACAACATTTATTTAAAAACAAAACATAATCCTGATAATCACATGAAATGATCAAAATGCTGGTGATTGTTAGCTAAACATAGTTGACACCATTTGACGACACGACGGGTTACTTTAAGCAAACTTTCTTATTGTTTTTCATCATGGCTGCTTACCTACTTAATTATACATTTAAAAAGTAATATCACGATGGTTTTTGTGGTTCAAGTACTTAGTACTTAATTAACATGTTACTATAGGCCATTCACTAAACACAAAAACATTAACTCTTTCTTTAAGTTGGCATGTACATGCAATTTTTGTGCAAGGAATTCTGTATTTTTGTTTCCACACCTGCATAAAGGCGACTTTGAATTTAAACATGACAATCAATGACAATTAATAAATCTTATTATTTCAGTGTCAAAGTACATATTATTCTAGAAATTCTTGCCTGAACTTTTATAAAAAGTAATAAAAATACATCAATAGTATCCAACAGAGTATTTGTTTAACATCCTTAAAGGTAGTTAAGTTATAACATTTATGACAATTGATAAATAAATGTCATACCCCTAACCTATTTGGTTTAGTAACTTTTTGGAAGTACGTTCCTAGACTAAGATGAATTTTGGTAGTACACTCAAGGTTTTGTAAAATAAATTTCACCTAATTTTGTTTTGATCCATGTAAGCCTACTTGATTAAAATGTAAAAACAATTAATTTTACTGGTATTTTTTAGTCAATCATATGTTATCTTACATCGTTGAAAAGAGAATAAAAAATCTGGTGTGATACACGCACACAACTTCTTTTTACAGTGATCTTATAATTAGCCAAAAATTTGATTTTAAATTTTTAAGCATTTGTCAAAAATTTTCAAAAATTACAAATTTTACAAAAACGGTACAAAATAGAGCATTAGGTGAAGGGACAAATTTTCTCTAGAATTTTAAGCTGAATTCAAAAATGCAATAATATACCGGGTGTTCTATTTAAAATAGGAGTTAAAAAAAAAATAGAAAAAAAACAAAAGAAACCCATTTTAAAAGTATTCAACTGGAAAATCACTTATTTCACATCAATACACATAAAAAATTTAATAAAAATTTAAAGTTTAAAAAAAATCACAAGAGTAAACACCATACTTCTGGTTATGCGATGTTCTTGAAAAGCTTGCTGCCGCATCTACATAGTACACAAAACTTATATATGAAGTTTCAACGCCATACCTCTTTTCGTTTTTGAGATATTCTGTTCACAGACAGACAGACACACAGACAGACAGACAGACAGACCAATGAAAAAAAATATGTTTTTTGGGATCAGGGGACTCTAAAACGTGAAGATCTATTGAAAACTTAATTTCGAATTTTTGGGGTGAATCCAATACCTCCTTTATTGTAAAAGGAAGTAAAAATTCTATTTAGTAACCTAAAAATCAAATATGGAAGGGACCATAATTATACCGGGTGTCCATTCTCAATGTCGAACATAGGCAATTAACATCTGTGCATTCACTCGTTCTTCATTGAAATAATTAATTTTTCTGTAGATAATTTTAACAGACGTTGACAGAAAATATCTGATTTAAGCCAACTAAATACCAATTTTTTGACAAATGCTATCGAACTTGGCATAATATATTTAAAATTCCCAAGTTTTAAATTAAAATTTTAAAATAAAAATCGCATCTTGAATATTATTGGTATCATTTGATGCGTAATAATTTTATCTTTCCGTTGATACCATTACCTTCCCTGTAAGTTGAATTGGCGAGCAGGAATCGGCAAAAACGTTCAATACAATGTTATTCGCCTATGTTCGACTTTGAGAACGGACACCCGGTATATAACAGCAATGAGATAACATGAATAACAAAATAGAATGCTTGAGTAAGAAAGAGATGGCCATACAAAAAAAATATTTTAGTAGGCATGTTTAGTTAACATATGTCATAATTAAATTAAGCGTCAAGCCTTCTTGAATATTTGCTACTATATTTATCTCTTTCTTACTTGAGCAATACGAGTTATTTTCTTGTTCATGTTATCTCATTGCTGTTATATTCCGTGTGTCCACAGGAGTACGCACCATAGAGATAAGATAATGCTAATAGAATATAAATATCAACCAGTGCTATAACCACCGATCCTTTTCTTGTACCATTTATAACAATATTGTTTCACACAGTGGCGAGTCGGAAGCCAGAAAACAACGTTTTAGCGTGCCGGCGAGCACAGCATTAGCCGATCTTTCTATTCTATTTGGTTATCCCTATGGTGCGTCCTCATGTGGACACACGGTATAATTGTGGCCCCATCGGTATTACTTTTTTTCGTATCTCTTATATTTACAAAGATATTTGACATACAAGAAAATGACGGTTTTTAGTTTTTCTCTAATAACTTTTGACTGCTTCGACATTTTGAACTTTTTCAAACAGATATTAAATCAGCCTATGAAACTGCAAAACATTGTCCATTTAACCAAATCTCCATCTTCAATGATAAGAAGGTTAGCCATGCAATCCCACTCGATCTGGGACACACTGTATGTAATTGCTTCATATGTGCCATTGGGATTTAAAGTATAATTAAATCGTAACACAAATTCCCTAATCTTTTGATCGAAAAAATCTTGATTCACTATATGCGATCGAGTCCCAAACGTTCATTTTTATCTGTTAACACACAAAAAATAACCACACATAATGAAATTCCACTAAATAACTTACAAACAAAATCTGACGCTTCCCATATAGTTACATTAGATATGTACCTTAGGCTTTGATAAAATTTTCCAGTTTTTAATAAATATTCGGTAGTTTCTTTCAAAATATCCAATATTAATGCCCAATCAGCTACTGCCGATGCACTCTGAAATAAAATTTAAATAAAACACCATATAGTGATTCTAAAATACCAACATATACCTGGTATCTGGGGCAACCATAAGAAGCCCAGCTCCCGCTCCAGGACCGAATAAAATAATGGAATTTCGATCGCCATTGAATTATTCCAAATTGTCATACACCCATTTTAATGTCATTGCTTGATCAAGAATACCATAGTTCCCAGGTGAATTAACATCGCCTGTATTAAGAAAACCTACAAGAAAAGTCATGTTCATATTGCGAGAACAATTTAGCTTTACGATTACCTAACGCTCCTAGTCCACAACTTTGTAAAACGTACCCTAAATGTGTCCTTGAAATAAATTCGAAGCTCCTCTAACAAAATCGCCACCATGTATATAAACCATTACAGGATATGGACAACCGTCGCGTACTAACATTGGGACTGCGCTTGACCTCTATTCTGCTCTAGCAACTTTTTGAAGTTTGCTTGCTTAATGCTGCAGATCCGTAACCAAGGTGTTGCGAAGGTATCTAGTCTGGGTTATCTGTATCCTTAAGTTGTGTTGGTTTGCCTAAATAAATTCGTTCGCTCTAGCAGTCAAGCCATCGTAATTTCTGAATTGGAAAATTTACTTGCCTGTTATAAAACATCTTGAACAAATACGACCATATTTAATTTTTGCTTGTGTCAAATCAGTCCTTTTGAGAGCAGCAATCCACTTTTTTCTCCTCAAACTACGTATTTCATCTATTTTTCCATTATTTGTGAGCTCAGATGGAATTCTATAGCAGGTTATGTTATGGCGTCAACTGTTCACAGCCTCCTTGTTGTGCGTGAAATAACAGTGTTGTCAGACGTCCTCAAAATATTGTACAATAATTAAAGGAAAACAACATAACACTAAACACTATGTTTGTAGTATTAATGTTTATTTAAGCTGGTATGACACGATAATACACTTCTACGAAAATTTATTCTCTTGCTTTAGTTGCAATTTCTTAGAATTAAATGAGGATACTGTACGAAATAAATAAGATTGACGCCGTATTTTGTCTGCCAATTTCGCTTTGCCTGGCTGATCTGCTAATTTATTTTTGACAGTTTCATCTAATCTAATAAATGAGGATGAAAATGTACCAGAAATATTTTAAAAATATACTTTTGCAGAAACGGTTTCAGAATGTACCAGATTCGTAGAATTGTACCAGGTCTGGCAACGCTGCTAATATCAAGACCACGCCCAAAATCGAACTACACATAGACCACGCGCATGCATGTTTGACCTTGGGAAGTGTTCTGCTTTATTATAGAGTTATGATGCTCATTTGCAATGGACGAAGTTCCTTTTAAAAACGATCGCAGCGCCAACGGCGTCGTCACACTATCAATACTAGTAAACATTTTTGACGGTTGCGTACGTGTTAATTTACGAAGATTAAAATGAGATATGCGTATGGAGTGTGTAATAGTGATTCTGGCTACAAACATAAAGGCTGTATGAAAGGTGTAGAGTTTATTTTGTTCCCAAAACCGCACGAAAACAGGAAGAAATGCATGATTTGGGTGAATGATTGTGGAAGGAAATATTTTTCCGTAAACGATGTTAAACTTCACACTTATGTGTGTACGAAACATTTTGTAGGCGGCCAGGGACCTACCAAAGACCATGCTTATCCGATTCCTCAACATAAAGTATGTGAAAAAAAGAGGGGGCTAGCGTTAACCTAGCCCCTTCAAATTATATTTCTCAATATCTAGCAAGGGAAGGCTGCGCTAGCTCTGCGTTTCATTGCGCTAGCTCTTGTGAATCTAGCGCAAGTAAAATTTTTCAATTCTGAAAAAAGAGGGCGCTAGCGTTAACCTAGCCCCTTCAAATTATATTTCTCAATATCTAGCAAAGGAAGGCTGCGCTAGCTCTGCGTTTCATTGCGCTAGCTTGCGCTAGCTCTTGTGAATCCGGCGCAAGTAAAATTTTTCAATTGTGAAAAAAGAGGGGGCTAGCGTTAACCTAGCCTCTTCAAATTATATTTCTCAATATCTAGCAAGGGAAGGCTGCGCTAGCTCTGCGTTTCATTGCGCTAGCTTGCGCTAGCTCTTGTGAATCTAGCGCAAGTAAAATTTTTCAATTGTGAAAAAAAGAGGGGGCTAGCGTTAACCTAGCCCCTTCAAATTATATTTCTCAATATCTAGCAAGGGAAGGCTGCGCTAGCTCTGCGTTTCATTGCGCTAGCTCTTGTAAATCTAGCGCAAGTAAAATTTTTCAATTGTGAAAAAAAGAGGGGGCCACCTTAACGGACCCCCTAATCACCCCATTAGAGAGAACCTTCCCGGAATTCAAACTACCTGACAAGGGTTTATGACCCTCATTTTACTACGTTAAATAGAGATTGTGTTCGCTAAATAGAGAGAAATTTATATATAAATAATATCGGACATTGACGGTTCTAACCAAAATTTCGATAAATAGAGAATTTTGTTAAATAGACATTCGCTGAATAGAGGTTCGACTGTATATTTTGAAGTAGCTAGTTTTATGCAAATCTTTTTTGTTTGTGAGCTTTTGAATTATAATGTGAATTGTTTGTTAGTATAAATTAATTATTGCTCATTTAATTGAGTATTCACTCCACCGAGCGACTACTGTATACCATTTCTCTAATATTTAAGTACAGTGAAATCTCTTATAACGGACACTCCATTAAGCGGACCCCTCTATTAAGCGGACATTTTTCTTGGCACCGGTGTGAACCAATGTAGTTTAAATGCGAAGGCATCTCCATTAAGCGGACTCTCTGCTAACAGGACGTGGACAGGAAAATTTTGGCAATTTTGAAATATTTCCCTCTTTTAAGCGGACATGTTACTAATTATCATGTGCTTAATGCTAGGTAATTAGGGGAATTACCTGTTTTCATATGTGTGGTATGGGGCGCGTTACAAATTTCGTGTTCAGATTACGGTTGCCAGATTCATAACCAACGTTTCCGGGAAAATCGGGGCTGGGGGGGGGGGGGGGTGAATATGTAAATGTATATATACTTTTACTCATACCATATCTACTAAATAATACATAAAGACAGGTGTTGTAAAAGGTCTTTACGACAGAGCCAAAGTTGTTTGCTCTAATGATGAAATTTTCAAAGAAGAGAAAGAATTTATTGTTAATGTTTTACAAGATAATGGCTATCCAGAGACTCTTGTTCGGAACATTTTCAATACACGAAACAATGCCACACGCGTACCAAGAAATGACACTCAAACATATAATACTTTAACTATACCTTATATTCTAGGCATATCTGACAAAATTAGACGAATTGGGAATAGATTCAATGTTAGGACGGTATTCAAAACGATGAATACCTTACGGTCAGTTCTTACAAAAACTAAACCGTTCAACGAAGAACAACATTCAAAGAATTGTATATATAGTATCCCCTGTGAATGCGGGAAATACTATATCGGTGAAACATCCAGACCTTTAGCAGTTAAAGTTAAAGAACATAAAAATATGATGGAAACCTACCAATTCAATAAGTCCAAGCTGGCAGAACATGCTTGGGATAATAATCATAAAGTACACTGGCATAACACAAAGATCTTGTTTAAAGAATCAATTTCAACTAAACGTAAAATTAAGGAGACGGCATATATTTTACTTAACGAAGAAAAATGCGTGTCGTCTTTCTAAATATTTTTAGACACTAGTTGGCTATCGATTCTTAAAGATCAGATCAAGTAGGTTTAGACAATCAACAAACGTCAATGTCAAACAATTCATTGGAGGTTGGTGGTTTTCAATCTCCGTGAAAAAGCTAAGTGTTCTTGTTCCTTTTTAATTGTTATTCGTTGACAACGATGTCAGATTGTCCCTCGAAACGTTCGTTATTTAATACGTTATTTAATAACTTTAATTTGCAGAGTGGCGAAATACCCAAAAAAGAATATGAATTATAATACATTTACAATATAAATTTATATGGTTCAAAACTGTCGAATCGACAGCATCTAAAACATCACTGAACTGAATTTATCGGCAGTGGCGTGCGAAATTACATTAAAAACAGGTAGGTTTTTGATGGAATTTTGCATTCCGGGACATTACCATAAAATTACGGGACAGATCAATGAATTCCGGGACAATCCCGGAAATCTCGGCCACCTGGCAACCCTAGTTCAGATGCTAGCTAGGAAACTAGGGGAATTACCTCTTTTCATATGCGCCCTATGTTTTCCAACCTTAATCCTCAGTTGTGTATCTGAATTTCGGAAGTGAAAGAAGTGTTCTGCGAAAACGATTTTATTTATTTATAGCAAAGTGCTCTTTGTTTATAACTGCATTTGATTAAAAGAACGTAGGTTTTCTTCATTACAGGCTGCAGTTGATATCTATGTACTAAAGCTACTTTTTTACAGTAGTGTCATAATGAAAAGCAAACGTAAAACTACATGTATTTAAAAATGTATGTATTCTTTGTGGTTCTATATTCAAATAAAGATTTAAAAAAAAGAAAATTAAAGCATTTCTATTAAGAGGGACACCTCCATTAAGTGAATAAAAATCGTGGAACCATGGTGTCCGCTTATGAGAGGTTTCACTGTACCTTTCTTAATTTTTTGTTTTTACTATATATAATGATACAAAATTATACTGTTATAAAAGTACCTATAAAATGTATGATATGTTTTTCTTCATAATATTTACCAGCTGTAACTGGAATATTTTTAAAATTAAACTTCACTTCAAATATTCATACTGGAATGTGTTTGAATATGTGAAGTTTTACCCTATAAGTACGTTCTTCATTTCTGGCAGAAAACATTTGAGCTAAGAATGCTTTTAACTTTGCCTATGACTCAGGTAGAGTAAGAATCATTTTCAGCTCAAGTATATTCTGCAAGGTAAGATAAAATATACAGATTACTGCAGAATTTTAATTCCAATAACGCTCAGTACCGTAATCTAACTACAGAGGGCGCTCAGAATTGTGCCCTCGGCTCTACTGAAGGAGTGGGCTATATTTTCTGTTCTTGTCTTTGATACTCGTGATATTCTGTTATTTTAGATTAGCTTAAGACCTTGGCTCTTCGCTTGAGGTATTGTTTTCAGTGTTGCCATCTTAGTGGTTTTACCGCTAACTCTAGCTTTTTTGTAGGTTGCTTCGGCGGGTAAATTTGACAAACAGCGGCTAACGGAAAATCTAGCTTTTTAACGAGAACATGCTGACGGTATTTAGCGGTGTATCTAAAAACACACTACAGACATCGTAACTTACTCTAAAAATTTAAAGGCCACGAACCAAGGATCAACACAGTAATTTGATATTTAGTTTCATCCTTATCGGTTTTTGTGGATGCGATCACGGTATTTTTTTGTGGCGATCACTACTAGGTGTCAATTTACGGTGATAGGTCTCTCGGAAATGTATGTAAAAGGTCCACGCAGCACACTCATATTATGGGTGGTAAGTTATTTGTAAATCGTCTCGGCCGCTCGGCCCACACAACGCGTCCATACAGGGAGAAATGCTTATTGGACTTCATTTTTAGTAAGGATTAATTCAGTAGTCACTCGTCAGTTTCATGCAGGCAGTTTTAAAGTCCATCGTGTTATGTGTTGTTTGTTGTCGATTGTTCAGCAAGTGTTGAATTATAGGAATGCAAATGAAATTAATCCCTTCAAAGAAATATCTGAATTTGCCATTAACAAAAATAAACAACGAAATAGAATGGGATTATCGACGTGAAATTCAATTCTTAGTGTGCGTTACGGTTTAAAATGATCTAAAAAATGCTGCCATGAATATAATTTGCCGCATAATATCTTGATGAAACTAGGCACAAAAGAGACATATGAACAACCAAGTAGAAGTCAGACCAGTAGTTCACATTCGTTGAGTATAGAAGACGTTGGCAAAATTCTTTCAGAATTGAATGATTAAAAAAATGCATTTTGTTAAACATAGTGTATATTGCAGTGGATACGTGTATATGATATTTATTTATTTCAAGTATCGAAACTTTAAAATTTTTTACTAACTTTAACTTGAATTATACTTCACAATATACATGATTACTCTATCTCAGGATGTGGTTCGAGAAAATCTAGTTAGTTGTTTGTTATTTCTATATTTTTAATATTGAATTATTTTAATGCAAGTAGCTTGCTGTCAAATATTATGCAAAACACAGCGTTCAATGACAATTTTTAAATTAATATGACAGAACAAATTTCCTTACAAAGCTTTTATGATTCCACCAATGTTACGACATGTAAGTCAATTCAATTATATTATAACTAACCTTGTTAACTGTCTTTTATTTTAGATAAATTCAGAAAAATACCTGATTTTTACCCACCTAAGTTCCTTATCCAGCAGACTCGCTTCAATTTACCAAGATACACCTCTCTCTTGTATCCAAACTGCTGTACACCTCTGTCACAAAACACCGAACACCAACTAGACCGCTTTCCACTCGTTGCAAACCAATAAACTAACAGACCATCACTTCCTCTCGAACTCCAACCAAGCTGTCAGTACTAGAACCTTCCTGTATCCAAATCCTTCCTAGTAAGTTGCCTTCCAGTTAAAGTGGTAACCTTAAAGTATTCCTCCCTATGTTCTAGTATCTCCATACACGACGTTCACAACCAGTATATCCGCAAACCCCAACAGCTCCACCTTCTGCTGCAAGCAAGCCGTCTCTCGTCCAATGGTCCTCAATATTCAATTCCAGATTCCAACAGCTACCCCTTTCACTACAAGCCAGCTGGTCCTCATCCAAATAGTGCCAAGTCCCTCAGGCGTAGTACTCGAAAAACTCCAAATGTCATTTATAATCCAAATTATGTAAATATTAATAAATTGTACTCCAACTTCAATTAAACTATGTCCAAATCTTTCTTCTTACTTCTTTGTCGTATTAGTTAGTTCCAGTTTACCATATCTTCATTTTTAAAATCATATTATTTTATTTCTTCTTATAATTCACGTTTTTATGTTTTGCATATGATTAATAAACCCTTTTTAACTTGATTGTAATAAATTAAATGAAATTAAGGGCACATTTATATTTTTATTTTCACCAAAATTAAATTTTTACAACCGTTTTCAAATTTGTTATTTCAATAATCATCCCAATTTTTTATCCTTATCCTAGACTACCATTATTCCTGCCTGCTAAGTTATAAATAAATTTGAATGGTGCTTACTTTATAAATTGATACAAATAGAATTTTATTCTGTCATACGCAACATCCAACTTTGTATTTATTATTAATTTTTTACATCTTATCGTTTCAGTATAATTACTGTCTTGAACTTTTCATTTTTTTATTCATGTAAATAAATAAGTGTATTTAATGTCATAATAATAATAATAATAATAATTTTATTCATCCAATCGACCATTTATACAGCATAGGATATGACCTCTATATACCATAGCAATATAGTGTAATTCTTTCAAAACTGACCTAATTTTTTTTAAAGACGGTGCAGTGCGGTAAAGATTGGAATATTCTTATTTATTACCTAATGGTAAGTTACATATTTTTTTATTACTTAAACCAGAGAAGTGCGTATTAAGTATATAACCTAAAACTAAAGTTAACATTTTTAAATTCTGGTTTTTTTATGTTACTGGGTTTAGCTTTTTATGTACCACTTTTAGCGGTTTTTTTTCCTGCGTTGTTGGTTTTTTACGAAAGAGAGTTGGCAACACTGATTGTTTTGTGGCTTAAGATGATAACGATAACCAAAATGTATGGTGTCGATATGGAGCGGCTACAAAAACTTCGTGAATTCCAGCTTTTGTTAAAGAGAAGAAAAATTAGCAGTGCATTTGGCAAAATGGAGTTCATGGAATGCGTTCAACTGAAAAGTGAATCCATTCTAGTTCCAATAGTTACATCAATTGCGGTGGCGAATCAGAATATTCATATAGATGGAGGGGCTACCATAATATCAAAAACTAGAATGTTCAGAATCCAAACGAACGAAAACAACCACTTAGTAATCGTAAAATTAAAAATAGCAATGGTCGGGTTTGGTTCCTATATTTCGTTCGATTTTACGAAAGGTGATAAAAAAGGTGAATTCTTAGCAGCAATAGGAGATATAGAAAACTATGAGAGGTGAGACAACTCAAAACAATTAAATTGTTTTTCTGATAGTTGCTTTATTGTTGCAGTGATGAAAGTGAAGAAGCATCAATTACTCCACCAAGTTCAGAGGAGTCAGATAATTTATAATTTTGTATATTAATATATTCACTGTATCTATGAAATAATAAAAAGCTGAATATATTAATATTATGTGCTATTATAGTAGATTATATTATAAGTGAGAGAAATGCATCATTATTTGCGAGTGAGAATTTTGATTCGCGAGTGCCCCAGCACGAGCGATACAATTTCTTACGAGCTTATAATGGCATTTCGCTAACGTATGATATACGAGGTTTTATCTTATATTAGCAATTCTTGTGCCTAAATAGTTTGCGCAGTCAGAATTTGTCGCGAAATAAATTTATAATTAGTCGCCTATGATTTGTGATATACGTTTGACAGTACTGAAGTGTATTGTTAGTCTATGTCAAATTCGAGGTTCGTAGGTTAGGTTTTGTTTGTTATTTGCATATATGTATTATGCATATATTGCTAGCAGGGCCTGGGAACGGCCGAAAACAGTACGGCGCCGGCGCCGACATAGTCTCGCTCTGAGTATTACGCGTCTCGTGCATGCCTGGGAATTCGAACGCCTTTAGAAGCGAATTTTAAAGTTGACCACTTCCCCACCGCGCGGACGACGCCGACGCGCTTGCGCACAGCTCACCATATACATTGAAGAGTTGGTTGTCTGTCTCACTTCCTTTGTGACCCCCCAACTCATAGCCGCTAGCAATATAGTAAGTAATATATATTGTAATGGTATTTAGCCCTCCACTCAGCTCTGGTGGCAATGCAGACTAATTAAAGATTAAATCACAAAAGCACAGAGGTGGGATGATTCGCACAACTGTGTAAATTCACATAATTTGTCAGTTTGAAATTACATTGGAAAATTTAGCCATTAACATTCGAATTATTTGAATAAGCTAGAAGGGAATGAAACTCGATTTTCAAAGGTTTGGAGTCATTAATGTAAATTTAGCAAAATATAAAAGGTTTGGGCAAAATAGAAGCCGAACCCATATTAAGTAAAACTGGCACAGAAAGATTCAAAATATGTAAAGTCAAATGATGCGTAGAAATTAAAGTAAATTAGAAAATGGAATTATGATGAGCATTTTAAAAATATAAGAGGTAAGAGAAAAGATTAAGGAAAGAAATGTGCCATAGAGCACAAAGCCAGGCAATTTACATGCAGCATCAAGATGAAAAATTTGGGGAAAAGCAAGCAGCTTCAGAATAAATAGGAAATTCACGCAGGCGGATGTAAAACAATTGGTGAACTAATAAATAATCAGTGTAGTGGCGGATTGAACAGAGAAGTGAATTTACAATAAACTAAGTGGCGCTATAACATAGTAGAAAATCAAAAATTCAAAGAACAATTATTATAGAAATAAAACATTGTAAATAATTATCATAGTTGTTAGAAGAGCGTGATAGGAATTTAAGAATTGAAGCAGAAAAGAACAGAAGGGAAGCAGAAGAACGTGATAGGAAGCTACAGGAAACGATCCGAAAGGATGCCTTGGAAAGAGAGGATAGAGCAGAACGGCATACCGAAATATTAGTAAAGGCAGTGAAAGAAAAATTTGAAATGATGCAAGCCCAAAGTGGGAAAGAAATACAAACAAACATCGACGGGTTAGGCAAGAAATTTGAGGAGTTCAAAGACACAGTCAAGGAACAAATACAACAGGAAGTTTTGCAAATAGTGGACGAAAGCCTAAAGAGAAAGGGGAAAGAAATAGAAAACAAGATGTTAGAACTTGAAATAACAACTCAAGGAAGGCTAGTACAACAGCAAGAAGAAATAGAACATGAACTTGGAAACTTCAGAAAAAACACAGAAGAGAAATTTACCAAAGCACTGCAGGAAAGAAATCAAAATGCGACCCGGATTGCAACAGTGAATAATCGACTTACGAGGGAGCTGCAGGGAATCAATGAAAGATTGAACAGACACAAGAGTACCCTGTTAGCGTGGCACCTCCGAGTATAAGCACAGAATTTATACCAATTCGAGGGCAGATACGGGGAGCTCCCGATGATTTTTTTAAGCAAGTTGGACGACATCATAAGAACCATTACAACGGAGTGCAGAAAGTTGCAGGTAATTAACATGGCAATGAGGGGGAATGCTGAAGTTTGGCATAGCATAATCAAAACTAAATATGCAACGTATGAGGAATTTAAGGAACTTTTTGTGGAGCAATACTGGAGCAATGCCCATAAAGCTCAAGTAAGGACAGAACTGACATCGGGCAAATATGTGGATAAAGGATAAAGGACAGTACCTGACTCCTAAGCTGGCTGAAGAGGAAATAGTACAGCACCTGTCAAGGCACCTCGAGGCCGAAATAACAAGAGCCGTGGCCGTCCAAGATGTTAAGACGTTGCGAGATTTGTTAGAGATTGTGCGTAACTACGACATGGCGGTTTTCAACGAAAGAGGAGACACCCGGACGACAGAACGTCAAAATTTCAGTTACAAGAGAAAATTGGGCGATAATTCGGATAACAAATTTAGGCCAAACAACAATTTTAACTACAATAATAACTACAATCAGCAAGATAGAAGAAATTTCGGAAACTTTAACAGACCTTATAATCAAAACCGGGGATATGCTAATAGCAATTGGGGTAATCAGAATCGAAACAATTTTAATAGGGGGGAAAATAGAAGAAACTATGAGGATTTAATCGATGGGCGGAATAAGAAGAGATGCCAAGAGATGGAACAAGAACAGAATAAAGACCGACAGTACATAAACACGTTATTTACTGAAAGAAATACTAGCATGGACAATTCCGAAAACTTAAATCGGATAGAAGTAGCCAAGGTACATGAAGAGCCTTCGGGGGTGAAAAAAACCCAAAATTTGTAAATATTAGTAATAATAATAGTTTTAAGTACGTAGCGAATTTTGGCATCACCAATGATAAAACGGGGGAATATTTGTTAGAGAAAAACGAAGAATATGTAACAAACTCGTGTTTACCATTTATAAAATTGCGAATTTTAAATCAAGAATACTATGCGCTAATAGATAGTGGAGCAATGGTTTCCTTATTACAGAAGGAAGTAATAAATGATCATATGAATAGTTTACGAAGCAACATTATAAAAGTGAACAAGATCGATCTACTGTCCGCAACAAGAAAGAAAATTTCAACAACTAGCAAAGTATTGGCAATAAAAATCTGCATAAATGAAAAAGAATTTGATGTCCGATTTTATATAGTAGCTGCTTTGAATGTACAGTTTGTCATAGGTGTGGATATCATTCAGCAAGTAGGGATAAAAATAAATGGTATGCAGAAGTGCATCCAAGTTAATAATGATATTATTAAGCCTTGGTCTATTGAGGATCACGAGCTAAAGAATTGTTGCCCAGCTGAGATAACAGCGGGAGACGATATGAATTGTTGCCCAGCCGAATGTGCGGGAGACGATATGATTTGTTGCCGTGCCAAAAGAGCCGGAGACGAAGTTATTATAAATAATTATGCGATATTGGAAAGAATGCTGGATGATGAGCAAATAGGAAGCGATTATATACGATATAAAGGCAGGATAATGGAAATCATAGAGAAAAATGAAGATATAATAAACCAGAAAACCGGACAAGCAAAGAAATATTGCCACAGACTTGTCGTGGACGAATCAATAGGCTTTAAGTCGAAATCGTATCCTATACCATTTGCACAGCGCGAAAAGGTGAAGCACGAGATACAACAAATGTTAGATCATGGTGTAATAGAACGCTCTAAAACAAACTTCGTTAATCCAATGGTGGTGGTGAAAAAAAGCGACGGTAGTCTTAGGTTATGTCTAGATGCACGTAAGATTAATCAAATTACGAAACCCCAATATGAGAGCCCGCAGACAATTGATGCCTTATTAAGCCAAATATGTGACAAGAAGGTCCTATCGAAATTAGACTTGAAGAATTCATTTTGGTTGATACCGTTACATGAGGACTCAAGAAAATATACAGAATTTTGCATAGAAGGGGAAATTTTCAATTCAAGGTGGTCCCGATTGGTTTGACGACATCATCTGCAGCTTTAGTGAGGGCTATGCAACAAATATTAAACAAATTCGATAACTTTTGCGTGCACTACATAGACGACATTTTAATATGTTCAGAAGGTGTGGAGGAACATTTGAAACATTTAGATTTAGTGATAAGTAAGTTAAACGAAAACGGTTTGAAATTAAATTTGGCCAAGTGCCAATTCATGAAAACTAATGTAGCATACTTAGGCTATGAAATTAGCAACAATGGGGTCACAATTAGTGCTGAAAGAATAGAAGAAATAAAGAATTTGCCCCGTCCTAAAAACTTAAAAACATTAAGAGGTTTACTTGGCCTATTGAACTATTATAAAAAGTTTATAGCAAATTATTCCGATTTAACATTGTCCTTAGTTGAATTACTGAGGAAGGAAACGAAATGGGTGTGGACTGAAGAAAGAGAGAAGGCGTTCAACAATCTTAAACAAAAATTCCATGAAGGATTGCTACTTAAATACCTGAATTTTAAAGAAGACTTCATATTAAGAACGGACGCATCGGACATGGCAATCGCAGCAGAACTTATACAAGTACAAGAAGGAGCCGAAGTCCCGATTTGTTTTATCTCACGAATACTGAAGGGATATGAGACAAGATACACAATTGCTGAGAAGGAGATGTTGGCTATTATATTTGCAATCAACAAATTAAAATTCTATTTAACCGGAAAGAAGTTTTATATTGAAACCGTCAATGCAGCAGTATATTTTATGAAGGACAAAACATTCCATAATGATAGATTATACAGGTGGGCGTTGTACTTGCAACAGTATGACTTTGAGATCAGGCATAGACCAGGAAACATGAATGTCGTAGCTGATTTCTTGAGTAGGAAGGACGCAGTGAAGAGTAGGAGGCAAAAACAACTAATAATCGGGATAGAGAAAATTTATCAACATGGGAGATTTTCAAAAGGAGAATTATTAACGAAGCAAGAATATTTGGAACTTCAGCAGATTCGAAATTTAGTAGAAGACAGTCCGAACCAAGAATGTAGAAGGATTATTGGTAAAAGTATTGAGTGGTAAAGAATTAATAGTTTTTTGCAGAGACGATGTAATCAACATTGTCAGAGAAATTCATCATACTTTTGGACATTGTAGAGGAAAGAAGACATGGCTTATATTTCGAGAATGTTTTTACACGAAAAACGACTAAAAATTTATCAAGCATTATACGAATTGCTGTAAAGTATGCCAGTTAGCTAAAGAAAAGAACCATACCAACCAGAACATAATAAAAAGTATAAGAGTCAACGAACCTTTTGAATTGATTGCTATAGATTATTTGGGAAACGTAGTACCGGAACAATATGGGTACAGACATATTTTAATAATGGTAGATGTGTTCTCAAAATACATAAAACTTTATCCAGCAAAATATAGTAACACCGAACATGTTATCAAGTCTATTGAAAAGTACCAACAAGAAGTGGGGACTCCGAGAAAAGTGTTAGCCGACAACGCAAGCTACTTCAAGAACGCTAGATTAACCAACAATTTAGAACAGAAGGGGATTAAAACTTATTTCTGTAGTATACGACACCCGTAATCAAATATTGCAGAGAGGTACATCAAAGAAGTGATTAAATATCTCAAAATAATGACACATGAGCACCATAATAGATGGGTTCAATACCTGCCAAAGGTGGAAGACTTCATAAACAACGTGGCGAATATTGCAACAGAGATAAGTCCAGTAACCTTATGTAATAGTATTTTACATTACAAGCCAGGTAAAACAGTTTTTACTGGCGATAGGATTGGGATGACTGGCGAGCCGTTAGGCGAGCCTGTCATATCCTTGAGCCAGTAAAAATGGTTACCTGGAGTGTATTTATCTATGAGCACGCTTATATAATATAACTGGCTAGCCAGTAAAAAATTTACTGGCTAGCCAGTTATGAAACATTTTCAAAGTGAATACAGTGACTTGATAAATTGATGTTTACAAGTGAGGAACAAATAAAAGCATTATACGTGCGAGACCATGGAGGCCAGAAGAAGATGCAACAGGGATAAACGAACTGTTGGAGCAAGTAAGAGAAAGAGTTCGGAAAACACAAAATCGTTACGAAGAGCAAAATTAAGAAACGAATGAAATTTAAAATCGAGGACCGAGTCATAATAAAAATGCTCAAAGTAGCTGATCGAAGAGAAAAGATCTGTGCGAAGTTTTTGAACGCATATGAAGGACCTTACAGGGTAAATAAAATTATGAGAAATGAAAATACATATGAGCTTATCAATGAAATGGATAACAGAATAAGGGGACGCTTTCACATTTCGGCGATGCACCCATATTTGGAAAGCATAATGTAGAATAGAGTAGTTATAAAACAAATGTTGTACCACACATAGTAGGTTAGTTTATGATAGGGATAGGTTAGGTATTTTAGTAAATCAAATTAGGATAGGAAAAATAGAGAATATCACATTGGACTGATTGATCATAACGGTTGATTCAAACGACGATAATTTTATGTTAATCAAAATAACCACACATGACATGCTACGTATGATAAGAAATAAAAAACATGCGTAGTGATTTTGATTTCCAAAAATTGGGGGGAATTATTATGTATTGGTATTTAGCCCTCCACTCAGCTCTGGTGGCAATGCAGACTAATTAAAGATTAAATCACAAAAGCACAGAGTTGGGATGATTCGCACAACTGTGAAAATTCACATAATTTGTCAGTTTGAAATTACATTGGAAAATTTAGCCATTAACATTCGGATTATTTGAATAATCTAGAAACTCGAATGAAACTCGATTTTCAAAGGTTTGGAGTCAGTAATGTAAATTTAGCAAAATATAAAAGGTTTGGGCAAAATAGAAGCCGAATCCATATTAAGTAAAACTGGCACAGAAAGATTCAAAATATGTAAAGTCAAATGATGCGTAGAAATTAAAGTAAATTCGAAAATGGAATTATGATGAGCATTTTAAAAATATAAGAGGTAAGAGAAAAGATTAAGGAAAGAAATGTGCCATAGAGCACAAAGCCAGGCAATTTACATGCAGCATCAAGATGAAAAATTTGGGGAAAAGCAAGCAGCTTCAGAATAAATAGGAAATTCAAGCAGGCGGATGTAAAACAATTGGTGAACTAATAAATAATCAGTGTAGTGGCGGATTGAACAGAGAAGTGAATTTACAATAAACTAAGTGGCGCTATAACATAGTAGAAAATCGAAAATTGAAAGAACAATTATTATAGAATTAAAACATTGTAAATAATTATCATAGTTGTTAGATTTAGTTTTAAATGTAATGTAATTGAACTTGGTTCATTTCCTATTCAAATATGCAAGATAGTGTTTTGTTATTAAGAACCGTTGTTGAGACAATTGAATAAAAATTATACCTGACAGCTTGAATTTTGCTCCAACTTTAATAAAAGAAATTTCATATTTACAGTCAACCTACATAAAAATAAATTACTCCATTGTGTTCAGCACAATTTAATGCATATGTGGAGGTGTGGGTAGCGTTTTTACCAAAAATTAAATTTACACCGAGGTGGTGGCTTCCGATCTTGGAGCCGTCATCGAAGGAGGTCTACGATTCTCCGATAGCAGCAAACGAGAGTGCTACAGCAGTGAGAGGACGTTGTACGCACCAAGCGGACCAGCGCGGCAGGAACTACATCAGCGTTCCAGCATCCCTGGGGGTCTGCATCCACGACAGGCAACGCAGAGGGGTCCTTTAGCGGTTATCGTTCCTGAAAGCATTGTGAGGTTAGTGTACGAAAAATTTAACCGCTCCAAAGGCTTGTAAGTGCGATCATACCTGAAGTACAAACCAAGGAACTGGAATCCGATTTATTTTGATGTCCATGAATAACCAATAATCTAGGATTTGTAATTAAAATTGCCAGTTGGAGGTTAAAATAAACAAAATCGCAGAGGCGTCCTTTTTAAGCAAGCCAATGGACGTATTAGCCTGAAAACAAAGGAACTTACTGACGCCGTCCAAAGGCGGTTTAATTCAAACACTTACCGAGTAATTTGCTCATTGAATTCTTGTTTTAAAATTAATTACACGCACGAACGTTCAGCGTATTTCGAATCTGTTTATGTCAGTCAGTTTGACAGGTCGAGCGCTTGCGCTTTGAAGTTTAATTTCAGTTGTACACAGTGGCGTGCCAGTAATATTTTAACTTTGAATTTAACAAACTAGGAACCCAAGCCTAAATGAGAGACGAGTCTTCATGCAATATTTGAGTTAGCAAAATAAATACTATACCGATGAGCGAATCATAAATTGAGGGCAAACTACTATTTAAAATTTTAAATATCAATCGAACCTAGAAATTAAATAGTCAATCGGTTAGAATTTGATATCATAAAATTCAAATTCAAAGTAATTAAGGTGTGTGGTGGATTGCATGTATTTATTATTTCTTTTTTTACAAATAGTATAAAGCATACAACACATGGTTATTTGACACAGGCTGACGCAAAACTTAACCTGAAAATTACGAATTTGACATAGCTTGACAGTGCTACCAACAATGCAGTAGTATAAATAATGAAAACTCACTTGTGAATGAAACTTCATTTTAGTTACTGAAAACAGTTGTATAATGTATCGCAATAGGGGCTACTGTAAGATAATAGTAGATTATATTATAAGTGAGAGAAATGCATCATTATTTGCGAGTGAGAATTTTGAATCGCGACTCGCGAGTGCCCCAGCACGAGCTTATAATGGCATTTCGCTCACGTGTGATATACGACGTTTTATCTTAACAGTAGCAATTCTTGTGCCTAAATAGTTTGCGCAGTCAGAATATGTGGCGAAATAAATTTATAATTAGTCGCATATGATTTGTGATATACGTTTGACAGTACTGAAGTGTATTGGCAGTATTGAAGTGTATTGTCAGTCTATGTCAAATTCGAGGTTCGTAGGTTTGGTTTGTTATTTGACACAGACTGACGCAAAACTTAACCTGAAAATTACGAATTTGACATAACTTGACAGTGCTACCAACAATGCAGTAGTATATAAATAGTAAGTAATTGATAATAATCTGGGTAGCGCAGTTGGGTAGCGTTAAGCTTGCTAGTAAGCAAGTCCTCGGTTCGAATCCCGCGGGGGCCGGAATTTTTCCGCAGCCTTGGCAATTGGAATCGGACTCGGTAAGACCATTCACAGTTGGGCACCAAAGTAACTGTGCTCTACTCAGATCCACAGACCTAAGAGATAGAGTAACAAGGTCAACACATCAACATGACACACACTTCACACAATGGTTGTTGTGCTTTGTATCCTGAATCCGGGACAAGTTGAGCATTGTACCGCCAGGTGCAAGCACATAAAGCACCAGCCTCTACACCGAAAGGTATAACGAAGTTAACGATAATACATACATACATAATACATAAGTAGTTGATGTGTGCGAGAGTTTCTAATACTCTGAGTTGTTTACCTATAGTTACTTAGCAATATTATAGGATGCTTACATCTATTGCTAAACTGTTTGCGAGAGTTTCTAATACTCTTTGAGTTGGTCACCTACATTTACATAGCAATATTAAGTATAGGGTGCTCACATCAATTTACGAACTGTTTGCGAGAGTTTATAATACTCTTCGAGTTGGTCACCTATAGTTACTTAGCAATATTATAGGGTGCTCACATCAATTTATAAACGGTTTGCGATAGTTTTTTTTAAATTTGAGGATAGTTTTGAAGCATTAGTCAGCCAAAACTCAAAAATAAGCAACGTCTATAAATTTTATTATTTGTAGAGTTGTTTAAAGGATAAGGCGGCAGAGATAATTGCATCTTTGCAGGCCTCAAATGATAACTTTGAAATTGGTTGGAATTTATTAAATGAACGTTTCGATAATAGGAAATTAGCTATTTGGGCTCATATTAAAGCAATAGTGGAATGACAAATCTTGTCCAGGAGCTGCAGCATTAAGAAATTTATTTGATGGCATCATAGATAATATAAAGGGGTTTAGAACGCAAACTCCCTATCTATTTTTGGGTCTCAGAACATTTAGCGTCATCTGTTGAGTTGAGAACGGTGCAAAATTGGCTAGCCTACTAGATGATTTCAGTTGTTTATTAATTAATTTGTACTTAATATAGGTAGATAACAAATTAAAACATCAGCTTTATTTTCGATTTTTTATTTTTAACTTCTTTTCGTACATTTCTACTGCATTTTGGTAAATTTTGTTTTTAAATTTTATGGTTCTGGTATCTTTGCCAGATAAAATTAAATTTAACCCCTTAACATACGTATATATTGTTATATTTACTATTTTTCCTATAATTTCGTCTTCAATTTTACGTTTATGTTCGCACGCAAATGAAAATCTAAAATGATGCGGTATTACAACAGAAATTCTATTTTTAATATTATCAGCCGAAGTTATGTTACTTAATATAATTTTTGAAATATTGTAAACCTTGTTGATATTTTTAATGAACTCTTAAGTTGCAATATTGTAACTTTCTATTTTCATAATAATACTCTCTTTCATTGATCAACTTATGACACTGGTCGCTCCCCGAATATCTACTAATGATTTGGGCTTTACAGTGTTCACAATTTAAATGTTTTAATGTTTTAGCAATCCAGCCAGAAACGTAACCAATTATACTTTTATGCAAATCTTTTTCTAATTCAAACGCTGAAAGCATTGAGATAAATTTTACATTGTAAATTTCGTATGGCGTTTCATCATTTGTGTAATCGTTACTGTTCATTTTGTCTACTAATCCTCTAATATTAAATAAATCTGGAATATTAGTCTTTTCACAATTGGTTCCTATTGATTGTGATCCACAGAAATTCCGAATCATTAGTGACTTAAAACTTTCTCGAAACTGGATAGCTGTTGGATTTACAGCTCGACTACGTTGATTTCTAACCTTTCCAAAATAATTTTTAATTACATCTTGATTCAAAGCTCGAGGTAAAAAAAACTTACACATGTTACTTTCTACTAAAATTTCGTATAAATCTAAAAATCCTTCTAGCGTTTTCATCCAATTTTTTAATGTTGGAGGCACC
This sequence comes from Agriotes lineatus, assembly GCA_940337035.1. NCBI lineage: Eukaryota > Metazoa > Arthropoda > Insecta > Coleoptera > Elateridae > Agriotes > Agriotes lineatus. The sequence continues at coordinate 81,449 of CALNHX010005194.1, forward strand.
ATTTTTTTCCAGCTTTGTCAATAAAATACATATTGCTTAAATGTTGAATTGATTCTTTCCAAAATTTTTTATGTCTCGAATTTTTATACACGCCACCAGAAAACGGTTTTCCGCAGTGTGGACGAAGTGTCCCTCCATTTATTTACTAGTTTTGCTGTTCCTAAAGCTTCTTCATTCAAGTTGTTATCACCTGTTAAAATATTTATTAGACTGCTATAAAACATGATTTCTTCACACAAATTACCACTTTTAACTAACAAAGAGATGGTTGGAGCCATAGAATGACTTAATACTTGAGTAGCATAACACACTTTCATTTTCTGAATCTTGTTGGGGATCACGTGGAAGTCAGTAATTTTGTGAAGTGCTCTTAATTCACCACATGATTCATCATTAAAATAAGCTTCAATAATATGTTTCCATTTTGCTGTCAAGATTTCTCCATTTACTTCCCAAACTAAATCTTTTGTTAGCAAATTGTTTCTGATACATTTAATCATATGAGGTGTATCGTATAAGGGTATAATCTCTTCGTTTCCAACTATAATTCTTCTTTTTATTTGCTGCTCCTTTTGTATGTAAAGTGTACTCGACTCATTCAATAAATTATTTATAGCCGCTTGGTTTGGTTGTCCCTGATCACATATTGTGGCTATAATTTTCAACCCGCAATTTTGAACTTCTGTAATCAGTAATTTTATTAATTCTACTATAACTGGGGATTTCGTAGCTGACGAAGAAAATGCGAAATAAATTGGTTGTTGCAATTTTTTGAAAAGTCCACTGAGATAAAATACAAGAACATGGTCAGCAATTTGCAAACTTCGGCTATGCCCAAAATCTTGGAAACCATAAAATTTGTCGGTGGTTTTGTCATAATCTATATGAGGCATTATTGACATTTCGTCAAAAATTAAAGCACACATTTTATCTCGATTATTTAAATTTGAAGCAGCTTCTTTCAAGTTGTCGAATATTAATTTATTCAACCCGGCATTTATTGGAACTCTATTTAACATTTCCATTATTGTTTGCTGAGTAGGAAGCGCAAAAAACTCCCATAATTCGGAATTCCAGATTGTTTATAGAATGCCAATGCCAAAACTTTCTCTTCGGTGGTGTATCTACGTCCTGTTGCTTTAACATTTCTTTTTCTCAATTGTGCTAAACAAAAATTTATAGCATCGTCTCCCTCACACTTTGCTTTTTAATTTAATGTCAAATCTTGTGGCTAATTTTAACCGCTGACGAAGCAAAGCGCTTCTAATTTTGCTTTTTTCGTGCAGCGCGCTTATATTTTAAGGAAGACTGGTAGATCTTTTTTGCAAAAAGAGGGATGTTTTGTATTCGCACAGGGTTAATTTCGTTTAAAATTTTGGGGTTTCTGCTTATATTTGAAATTTGGGTGTCTGTATTAGGATTGACGATATAGGGAGATGTATTTTCTGGTATTATATTGTCTTGCTCGTCATTAGATTGCGTCATCAAATCAGATGTCGTATACGTATGCGCATTTTCTAAAAAGTTTTAAACAGTTATAGTACAATTTAAATAAATACTTCTGAAATTTACCATGCGGAATTCGCAAACTAGGCATAGCCATATTTCGGAGTCTATTATTAGTATCAAAGTCAGAAGCTGTAAAGTGTAAACCAGAAACCGTATACCCATTATAAACTTTCATAGGATCAACTTCCATTAGGTGGGAATTACCAATTCGTTGCAACCATTCTGTAAAACGCTTAGGATATTTTTGAGGATTTGGAAATCTGTGACGCGTGATAACACCTGTACTATAACATTTATGCACGCTACAGAGTTTCATGTTTGATTAAAAATAAAGTTACTGCAACTTACGTATAATCAGCGCAGTGACAGTGACATTACTAAAATGTTTCATGAGCTTCTATAAGTTTAGGCTTAGTAATTTTCCTTAAGGTCACTATATCAATAAGGTACCGCCATTCCATTCCTCGCGTGAGAATGTGAGAAAATTGTGAGATAAGGATAACAAATACAAATTTCCCAAGTGCAATAGGGAAGACGCTAGTCTTTGGGGATTTTCTTTTTGGTGTAATGGCACGTGTAAAGTCAGGAATCTGTTAGGTTATGTCACTTATTATCAACAAAAAAATTGCAATTGAAAATATGTTTTATTGGTTCCAGAAACGTAAATTGGGAAAATTTGGCTAGTATAGAGAACGCTGTTCTTTTTAATAATGGCGAACTTATTCGGGATCAGTTCTGTCTATACTGCTGAATAAACCAGTGCAGCAAGGGTTTTGTGAATTGTTTTTAAGCTGAAATGAGTTACAAGATGGTTTTGATAGACATTTTGAACTATCTTGAAGATAGTAAACGACCTCTAAAAGAAGGCGGGGAGGTGTTAGGGGCCGAAATGGTTATTAAATGTGGTAAACTGAGGGCCGAGAATAGTATTGTAGGACTGTCTTCAAACTTCGAAAATAAGCGATTATCCACATGAAATCAAGCTAATTTTTAATGAAGGTAAATATTTATTTCGTATTCTAGTTTCCAGTAATAATCCTAGTTTTTATGAACTATTTTCTGTTGTGAGTTAAGAGTACAGGTTGTGGATTTGCGTGTGTACGTGCAAGTCGGGAAGAGGTGAAAAATGCAAGCACATACTTGCTGCTCTTTTGCTTGTAGATAGGTAAAGATATGTATAACACAAAAAAGTCATATTAAAAGAAAACTGTTTTTAGAGCTGATGAGTTATCCGAATTATTTGACTAACGCCACGCTGAATTGTGTGACAAACGCCAGTGACGTTTGTCAAACGTTTCAGCAGGCCGCGATCTTTCGATTGTGTTTTTATCCCCAGTTGGAGAAAATTGTGCGACAAGGATAGATATAAAAAATCACTAATGGCGGTACCTTATTGATATAGTAACCTTAATTTTTTTTTCGCCATCTGGCGGCTTGTGGACGGTGCGCAAAATGTTCTGAGACCTAAAAATAGATAGGGAGCTTGCATTCTAAACCCCTTTATATTATCTATGGATGGCATTAAGGGTTTTGGGAGAACCAGTAGACAGCTGGGGAAGCATTGCCACACTCCAATGAGAATTTAAGCAATGAAGTCACCAGCCACGCGTTGGAAAATTTTATCGACTGCCAATGTGTTCATATTAAACACAAACTAGTAAAGGCTAGAGCACTCTTAGACAGTGGCTCCACAGCAAATTATATGTATAACTGATAAGTTAGCAAAGAAATTAGGTCTGAAATATTCTAGCATCGGAATTGTAAGAATAGCCGGGGTAGATGAAAATGTTTGTTAGACAGTACATTCCGTTACAACCACCATAGCGTCATGTGTCAGCAGTCAACTGAAGAGTACACTATCATACTTAGTTCTAAACAAAATTACCTTTGTTCAGCTTTGATACGATCGATATTACTCCCGCATGGGTACAGCTCGCGGAGTCTAACTATAACATTTCAAGTGAAATTGACTTGCTATTGGGAGCTCAAATATTTTACGATGTAATGCTGACTGGGCAAATAGAATTGGGTAAAATAATTTTGAGGAATTATAAGTTGGGTTGGCTTATTACCCAGAACAGGGTTGTTACATAAGCGTTTAGAGCGATAATGCCATTCAAAACTCGTTAGAGAGGTTTTGGAAGACTGAAGAGTTTCCACATGAGTAATTTTTAACAGAAGAAGAGGCTGAGTGTGAAATTAATTTTAAGGCTACTACGGTCAGGAATTCTGAAGGCAGATTCATGGTAGATTATCCACTAAAATCACAAGGTCATATATTAGGTGATAGTTTTACGGGAGCTTTAAATAGCTTCTATAATTTGGAACGACGATTAAATAAAAACGAAAACTTGAGACAGCAATATAATGACTTCATGAACGAATACGAAAGTTTGGGTCACATGGAGAAGATAACCGAATTTTGGCATAAACGGCAGTGGAAATTATTATATACCACACCACTGTGTCCAAAAGTTTGATAGTTCGACGACAATATTGAGGGTAGTTTTTGATGCTAGCTCGAAGACCAGCAATAATCTGACACTCAATGACATATTGCAAAATGGTCCAACAGTTCAATCGGAACTATTTTCAATCTTATTGAGATTTAGAAAATTCAACATTGTTTTGTCAGGTGACATTAGACAGATGTTCAGGCAGATATTAGTCAATGAAACGCAATGTGATTTTCAAAGGATAATTTGGAGGCGTTGTATAAACGATCCGATTTCCATCTATAAATTAAAAACTGTCACATATGGTTTAAGACCAGCAACGTATCTTGGGACACGTTGTATGAGGGAAGTTGCCTTATAATTCAAGGAGAAATTTCCTGATGCCTCCAGATCAATTATAGAAGACACATACGTAGACAACTACACTTCCGGGGCACGCAATCTGGAAGATGCATTGTTATTGAAAAACCAAGCCGATGAAATTCTAAGTGACGCACCTCCGAAAGTGGCGAAGTAATTCGTCAGAGTTATTAGAAAATTCACATTTTGTGTCAAATAATGAAAAACATTTCACAAAGGTTTCTGATGAGATGCAGAATGCAAGCTAATCAGGCTGGCACAGCGCGAAATGTTTCAGTCAGAAGTAGCGAATTTAGGGATGGATAGGGAGCTTCAGCAAAGCAGCAACATGTTGAGTTTGAATCCATTTCTTGATACCAACAACATTCTAAGAGTTGGCGGTAAGCTAGTTAACGGGAATCTTGAATTCAATAAGAAGCATGCTATAATTTTAGTGACATGTATTTACAAAATTGCTGATAACACATGAGCATCATATGAATTTACATGCAGGATCTGTCATTGCTTTCAAACATGAGAGAAAAGTACTGGCCTGTATCAGGGTTACGAACAATAAAGGGAATTTTAAACAATTGTTTGACATGCTTTAGATTCAATCCAAAGACCATTAACTATAAAATGGGAAATTTTCCAGCAGTTCGAATCAAACCATCACGTCCTTTTACAATAAGCAGTTTAGATTTTGGTGGTCCTTTTCTTGTAAAGGAGACTCAATTAAGAAATAACAAGATTATCAAGACTTATATTTGTATCTTTGTTTGCTTTAGTACCAAAGCAATGTATATAGAGCTAGTCAGCGATTTGACAACAGAATCATTTTAAAATAGTGTTAAGGGATTTATTTCAAGACGCGGATTGCCAGCTGAAATACCTAGGTACAGTGCAACTAATTTGGTAGCAGCAGCTATAAATTTGCGGGAATTTTACAAAAATTTTGTGAAAAATGAGAAATCTGAGTTTGTCCAAAATTATCTAATGGAAAACAATATTTAGTGGAGAATTATGCCTCCAAGATCACCTCAGTTTTGGAGGATTGCATGGAAGCAGAATTAAATCAGTAAAATTCCATTCAAAGAGAGTCATTCAAAACTGTATTTACATTGGAGGAAATGCAGACGGCCCTTTTTCAAATAGAGTCAATATTAAATTCGCGGATTCTATATCCTCTTTTCGATGATCCAAATGACTTGTCGGCATTAACTCCTGGGCATTTTCTAATCGGAGATCCGTTGACGGCTCTACCGCAAGAAGATTTGAGGGAGGTTCCAACAACCCCTACCAGCATTTGCAGAAGTCATTCTGGAGAAGATGGACCAAGGAATACCTGTGCACCCTGCAAACTAGGTGCAAATAGAAAACCAATGGAAAATCAACCTTAATGCTAAGGGCTTTGGTACCACTGCGAGACGACTACTTGCCGCCCCAAATGTTGGAAATTGGTAAGAGTAGTCAGGCTCCATGAAGGAAAGGATGGCGTGACCATAGTTGTAGACTTGAGGACTGCTTCTGGGCCAACAACCAGAGGAATCAATAAGCTGTGCCCTTTACCGGTTGAAGATCCTAGTGACTTCAAAGGGGGAGGATGTTTGGAACCACAAAGGGTGAGGCTCTCCCACAACCACTACGCAAAGAAGCCAGGCCTGTAGGCAAAGAAGGCAGGCGAATGGGGCACATCGTTGCTTCGCAGCAAACATAAGTTCTTAAGTTATAATACATTGTTGTCAGTAAATATTTTAACATACAGTCCACTTTTTTATCTTTCAACTGAGTGTATCGAACAGACGAAAACTAGAGAAATTAGCAGAAATGGTAGATACAATAACAGAAACTAGCAGCGTCAGTATCACCGCAGTCAGTTGTACACCCATGGCGCAATCGCAATCTGGTGACGTAATATCTGCCAGTTCCGTCGCAGCACTACAGCAGCAGATCGCTGAACTCACAGAAAAGGTCGAACTTTTACGAGGTCGACGACATTGGCGTACCCGATCCCGATCATGTTCGAGAGAACCAAGCGCAAATGGCGAATGTTTTTATCACCGCAGGTTCGGCATGAATGCCAGAAAATGCAAGCAGCCATTTAGCTATCGAGTCAATATGCAGACGAGAAACGAGATCAGCCGTCGTTAGTGGAGGCGGTCAACAAAGGTCTATCCCAAAGCCGCCTGATCATAAGCAACAAAGAAACAGCATACCGGCGCCGATGTATCTGTAATTTCTTAATTTCACTGTGCCTTAATGTGGGGTTACGCAGGTTATTCCAGTGGACATTTCTAGAAGCCGACGTCGCGCGACCTATTATTGGCGCGAATTTTCTACGTTATCGCGGCCTGCTCATCGATTTAAAAAATCGCCGGTTGATCGACAGCACTATCCAAATGTTAACTGTAGCGGAAATCGTTTGTTGTGAAACAACCAAAGTGTCAATCGTTGCTAAAAACTGTGTTTCACGAACTATTGGCGGAATTCCCCAACATTACGCGTAGTACAGTGCTCACTCCTGTTCAAAAACGCTCAACAGTGCATCACATTAACACAACGAGATCACCTATAGCCGAAAAAGTTCGCCGCTTGCCCCCCGATAAGCAGAAGCCAGAGAAAGCGGAATTCGGTTATATGACGGAGCAAGGTATTTGTAGGCCATCTAGCAGCCCATGGGTTAGTCCACTTCATCTCGTTTCCAATAAAATCCGGAGAATGGCGACCCTGCGGAGATTATCGACGTCTGAACGCAATTACTGTCCCGGACCCGATCGCCCACATTCTGAATTTTTCTTACAAATTATATGGTAAGAAATTTTTTTCAAAATTAGATTTAGTACGTGCGTATCAACAGATCCCGGTCGCCGAAGAGAACATTCCCAAGACAGCTGTCATTACACCCTTTGGACTCTTTGAGTTCCCATATATGACTTTTGGTCTCTGTAATTCTGCTCAATCTTTTCAACGGTATATGGACAGCGTCTTGCAAGAATTAAGCTTCTGCTACTGCTACCTAGACGAAATCCTGGTAGCGTCAAGCAATTAGCAGAAGCACATGGACCACCTACGGCAAGTTTTTCAGCTACTCGACGACTACGGAGTTGCAGAAAATCCTTCGAAGTGCATCCTAGATGCTACACAGCTAGAATATTTAGGCTACTTAATTTCGGAAGCTGGATCTACCCCGCTACTCACAAGGTTGAAGCCGCCATGTCGATGAAAAAGCAGCAAACAATTAATTGTTGAACTTCGTCGTTTTTTAGGCTTCATCAACTTTTATCAACGATTCGTTAAAAACGCCGCAAAAACGTAAGCCATCCTTAACCCGCTCTCCATCACGGTAGAAGCGTCGGACTACGCTGTTGGTGCCGTCCTGGAACAACTCCAAGAGAATGAGTAGAAACCACTATCATTTTTTCCCAAAACCTAAGCAGTGCCCATTGTAAATATAGTGCATACCATCGCGAACTATTAGCAATTTATGCTGCCATTAAACATTTTCGGTGCATGATTGAAGGCATAAACGTGATCGTGCAACAGCATAAACCGCTAACATAGGCGTTCCCTCAAAAGGCTGACAACGCCTCGCCGCGACAACAACGGCAGCTCGAATACATCAGTCAGTTTACGACGGAAATCGTTTATATTGCCGGCAGTGACAACACCGTAGTGGACGCTCTATCTCGCCTAGAAACCATTAAAATGAAGACTGTAGTTGACACGGAAGAACTACCCCGTGAGTAAGAAAAGAACAGCGAATTACAAGAGCTATTACAAAGCAGGGCGTCGCGTCAATTACAGCAGCTTATACCTGCAGATAGCAACCTTCCAATGCACCGATACATCAACAAGCCGAATAAGTCCCTATGTGCCAAAGCCACTACGTCAGCGAATTTATAATGCACTCCATGGAACACATCCGGGAAAACGTGCAACACTACGTTTAATTAGCAGCAGATATGTGTGGCCATCCATTAACAAAGACGTGACTACCTGGATTCGCACGTGCATTGCGTGTCAGCTCTCTAAAGTTCAACGACACACGAAATGTCAAATAGGAACAACATTTGGCGAACAATCGATTCGAACACGTTCACTTGGATTTAGTAGGACCACTGCCACCTTCCCGAGGCTACAGGTATTGCCTTACCATGGTAGACCGCTGCACAAGATGGCCCGAAGCAGTTCCGCTCACAGATATTACGAGTACGAGCGAATCCGTCGCTACAGCGTTTTATAATGGCTGGATTTCCCATTTCGGCGCACTCCGAACCATCACAACCGACCAAGGCAGACAATTCGAGTCGTGGCTTATTAAGGCACCGCCCTCAGCAACAACCATACACTGGACCCCACGAAATTCACGGCACACCCAGTGGTAAGCTTTCTGCCATTATATTAAACGGAAAAGTTGTTTATGTTTCAGCAGACCGTACAAAGGCTGCCTTTCTGGTTCAATCAGAGCCACAATCGACACCGATCCAAGGAGCTTCTAGAAGCAGAAACGTCCCAGAAGCTTCGCTACCTACCCATGTCCAGACCAGATCAGGTCGCATGGTGAAGCCTTCTGTCCGATTTAACATGTAATAGACACGCTGTCACAGGGGAGGGAGTGTGTGGCGACCGAAGCAATTTCATACTTGGCGCCCACGACGCACCGGAAAATATCCCCCAAACGACGCGAAAGGAAAATAGATCAGCTAAATATATTAGTTAGTTCACGAGCCTGGTTTTTATATAAATTAATTGCTAGGTATCCACTAAACATTCCTTGCCTTTCTTTCCTAAAAAAAATATCATTTCTAGTTCGATCTTGTTTTGTTCACTTTCTTTGCCTATCTTAATGCTTTTCATTGCTTCTTCAAATTCATCTATGTGTATTTCGTTAGTTGATCAATGTCTCACTGTTTCTTCTTCCTCTTCATTATCTTCTGTTCTGCTTTGGTTTTCATTTCCTCTTTTCCATTAATTTTTTTGTGAAGTAATCTTCTGAAACTTGCAATATGTCATGCAATTCGATTTTAAGTTCATTGTTATCGTTCCTTACTCCTTTTATTGTTTGATTTTTATTTCCTTTCAATGCTCTTATTGCGTTACAGAATTTCCTATAATTTGTTTCGTATGTTTGATCTAGTTGTTTACCCAAATCCTGCCAGCTTTTCCGTTTAGTTTCTCTTACTATTAGGCCAGTCAAATTGTCGAAAATACCTCGTTTTTCTGACAAAAATACTACCTGAAAAGTGAGCATGTAGTTTTATAGAGCAAATCACGTAGAATTGAATGAACTAAAAAGTAACAGCTGAATCAGTGGAGCAGTGATTCAAAATTGCGGTCAAAGTAATGAAAAAACGGTTTTTTGCATATAAAAGAGCAAAAAAGCGATAAATTTTTTCCAAAGAAAAATAGGATTATCTAGTTTAAAAAAGCAAATAAATTAAGCTCTCGATGGTCAAAATCGATTCATTAGAAAAAAAGTTATCGCTAAAAACCGCTAAAAATGACCGATTCTTCAATTGTTATTAACTTTAAAAGAAAAACCTATATAACGTTGAAATTTTCAAAAATCATAGTACCCGATGAGCAGAAAACGCACGATTTTAAAATTTGCAAAATTGTTGATTACTTTTTGCATAAATAATTTTTTTCGAAAAAAATACGTTTCCGCAGAAATTGATTTACTCAGCTTACAGAAGTCATACAGCAATGAGCATAGGCTTATTTTGTTCCTTAAGAGTTATGCTACCACACACAATATCAGCGCAAATTTTTTTGCACTTGAAAATATGTGAAAAGTTCATTTGAAAAGTGATTTTTTTTAGAGGCACAAAAATGTTGAATATTTTTGTCAATTTTAATTGTACAGAAATTACATAAGCACCATTTGATAGCTGCCAATTTTCTCCGAAATTAAAAGAAAATTACAGTACGACCCATAGAAGCCGAAGAATTTTTCTTTTTTAAATTGCTGCACATTCAGTTATTAATATTAGCGGCTGAAATTTGCACACACTTTAGCTGAAGAGTTCTAGCGTAATATAAAAATTATTTCGCAATTATTGACCGTGTATATTTTATTGTGAAGCCGTTTACATTTTAGGCTTCGCAAAACGCATGTTCCGTTCAGTGCGAGTAAACGCCGAGTGGAGCAGCCTACTCCGAGTTTCTCTCTACAAAGCTTAAGGCTTGATTCACATATATCCGACAGTCACAGACCTCCACCGGCACGTACCGTGCCGGTAAATTGGGTAGCACTTCACATATAACCGACAAAGCAGCAGAAACATGATGTGAACAGTACTGTGTTTGAAAATGTTTGCTCGAAAATTTGGCCGTGATAGCTGTTCTTCTGGACGAAGAGGAACAGGAGAGAAAAAGGAGAATATGGGTGCACGACATCTTAAAGAAAAGAAAATCTGAAGGCGAATATGTTACTCTTTGTAAATCGCTTGAGGATCATGAATAAAACATTTTCAAATATTTTCGAATGAGTAGGACCCAGTTTAATACACTACCGTGGAAAATTAAAAGTGATATACAAAAACAAAATAGCAGATTTAGAGAAGCAATTTCAGTACAGACATGTACAGACACATAACGTCACCAGCAAAACATTCTCCCAAACAATGCCGGCCGGTGGTGTGCGGTTCCGTGCCGTGTCTGTGCGGTGCCTGCCGTATAAGTGTGAATGGCTTCATATAAAATGTATTGTTTTATGTTTTGCAAGTCCGGTACGTGTTGGTGCAGGTCTGTGACGGTTGGTTATATGTGAATCAAGCTTAACGCTAGGCGCCACAGCACCGCTCTGAAAGAACATGCATTTTGCAACGCCTAATGTAAACCGGTTCACAATAAATAATACACGGTCAATAATTGCGAAATAATTTTTATATTACACTAGAAGTCTTCAGCTAAAGTGTGTGCAAATTTCAGCCTCTAATATTAATAACTGAATGTGCACCAATTTAAAAAAGAAAAATTCTTCGGCTTCCATGGGTCGTACTGTAATATTTTTTTAATTTCGGAAAAAATTGGCAGCTATCGAATGGTGCTTATGTAATTACGGTACAATTAAAATTGACAAAAATATTAAACATTTTGTGCGCCTCAAAAAAAGATCACCTTTCAAATTAAATTTGCACATATTTGGCAGTGCAAAAAAAATCGATCATATTGTGTGTGGTAGTATAACTCTTAAGGAACAAAATAAGCCTATGCTGATAGCTATACGACTTCTGCAAGCTGAGTAAATCAATTTCTGCGAAAACGTATTTTTTTCGAAAACAATTATTTATGCAAAAACTAATCAACATTTTTGCAAATTTTAAAATGACGCGTTTTCTGCTCATCGAGTACTATGCGTTCTGAAAATTTCAACGTTATATATGTTTTTGTTTAAAAGTTAAGAACAATAGAAAAATAGGTCATTTTTAGCGGTTTTTTAGCGATAACTTTTTTTCTAATGAATCGATTTTGACCGTCGACAGCTTAGTTAATTTGTTTTTTTAAACTACATACGCCTATTTTTTTTTTGAAAAAATTCATTGCTTTTTTGCTCTTTTATATGCAAAAAAAACGTTTTTTTTATTACTTTGACCGCAATTTTGAATCACTTCTCCACTGATTCAGCTGTTACTTTTTAGGTCATTCAATTCTACGTGATTTGTTCTATAAAACTACATGCTCACTTTTCAGGTAGTATTTTTGTCAAGTAAATATCTAATTTGACTGGCCTATATTTCCTTCGCTATATTCCTCATTATTTTATATTCTTTATTTCATACTGATGTCAAAAATGACATTTTTCGGATTATTTTTGGTACAAAAAATGAAACATTAAAATCCTAGTACTTTAAAGTAATATTTTAAAGTTCAAGTACTTTAAAACTTATTTATTGTACAAAAAATGGAACATTAAAGCCCTAGTACTTTAAAGTAAAATTTTAAAGTTCAAGTACTTTAAAATTATACGTCAGTTGTTGACATGAAATTTGAAATGATTTACAACTTTTTATTTAAAATTCATTAAACTTGCAGTATGAAATAAACCGTTGTATTCACCACGAACGAAAAGTGTTTTTCAAGGTCCTCGCAAGTTATTCCGTCCTCGGCTGACGCCTCGGACGTAAACAACTTTCTCATCTTTAAATGCCACTTTCGTTCTAGATAAATAAACTACTATTTCTGTCTTGTTCAGCTTTTGTATCGATGCATCTCCCCTACGCTATTTTCTTTATTTTGATCAGTTAATTGCTATGTACTAATATTGTTAAATAGTCGTCCCAAACACCACTCCTGTGGATATAACCATGGTGTAACGAATACAAGGTGTAACGTTCCGCAGAATGTGGGGGGACCTCAAATTCAACCAATAGGACATGGGCCCACGAATGGCACGATTGGTCGTACTGAAGTGTATTGTTGAAGACGCTGTCGATGTCAAATTCGAGGTTAGGTTTTGCGTCAGTTTGTGTCAGACTGACGAATAACCTAACCTGCTAATCTCGAATTTGACATCGACTGACAGTGCCAGCAACAATATACGAACGCGTCTATGGTTACACCATGATCGCGGCCATAATAGATTTCCTGTGTAGGCCCATGGGGGATTAGTTGACATCTCCCCTCTACTTTCTGAACGCCTGCGCATCTCCGGGAACGTTTCACCTTGTATTCTTTACACCATGGATATAACGTATAACTCAAAGTTTTCGGAAAAAAGTAATGGTTAAAATTTTTGTAATTTTTTAAAATTTATTTTGCATTTCAACAACATAACCTTATAACTGTGTTTACTACAAAACTGACATGTTATATTAAACGTCAATCAATTTCATACAATTTGTTTCCCACGGCAACTGGATGGGATGTTATTTACTGTAGGTACATTTTATTGTAACATTTTCCGAAAGCTTTTGAGACATACGTTATATTTTTTAAATAGTTCGTCATTTCGATACAAATTATAGTAAATTTCACTCACCCGGTTTCCTGGAGTGTGGCTTTGGAGCAAATGCACCAGGCGTTGTTAAAGGGGAATTTTATTTTTTAATATTTTTTTATCAATCAGCGTGAGAAGTGGACGCGTGTTAAAGTCGCTCTTTAAGAAGTGTAATTTTTCTGTCTATTCTGGTTAATTTCAGTTATGCCGCTACTGTGTTCTTTGTGCAAACACGACCCTGCGAGTGATAGTGATGGAGTTGCTTGCGATATTTGTAAAACAACATTTCACTCTACCTCCGCTGGGCTATCAAGACAGGAAGCCTCATGTTTGAAATCAAACACTCGCAAAATAAACTTCTTTTGCGAAAGATGTAATGTTGTCGATACTATTCTTTCGCTGAAACAAGAAGTAGTAAACTTAAGAAATGAGGTAAATTCGTTAAAAGATGCCCATATTGAATCAAATTCTAAGAACCGAGTAAATTTCCAAAACGACGAGGAGCAGTTGATATCATAGGTCGAGGAACACCAAAAACGTGCACGAAGCTTGATTATATTTAATTTCCCCGAGTCCGACAAACAGCTGATCGAAAAAAAGAAATGGGATGGCAACAGGAAGGTCACCGAAATTATATCTGAAGTAGTTAACATGGATTTTGCTGATGTGAAAATTGACCGTATCGGAAAAATGGAAGCTTCAAAAGTGCGACCAATTAAGATTATTTTCCAACCTAAACAAGATGTCTTAAATATCCTGAAAAAATACACCAAACAGAACAATATTGTCTTGACCTCCGTCAAAACTAAAATGCAACAAAATTATTATAAAAATCTGAAGGAGAAGCTAAACGAGTTAAAAAGTCAAGGATTTGTGAATAAAACTATTAAGTAGATATCTAAACGAACTTCCACGAATAATCCATAAAACTCCCGTGACAAAAAACTAAACACTAATTTTATTAAAGTATGTTGTCAAAACGTAAGAGGTATGCGAACTAAAATTAATGAATTCCTTCTGAATTGTTTAACTTGTGATTATGACGTTATAATGCTAACTGAAACCTGGTTGTGTGAAGATATAATTAATAGGAACTTTTTCCTAATTCCTATAATGTCTACCGGACGGGTAGGAACTCGCTTAATACTTAAAAATCCATTGGCGGTGGTGTACTTATTGCAATTCGTGCCAACTTATCTTCTATTAAAATTGACAGTAACTACACAGAACTTGAAGAAGCCTGGGCATGTGTAAACGCAAACGATTTTACTTATGTTTTTGGCTGTATCTACGTACCAGCTCTATCCAACATCGATATGTATCGTGATCACGCTAGATCGACATAGCAGATTATGGAAGAGTTCCATGGTTCTCCCATCTGTGTTTATGGCGATTAGAACCAAATATTCGCTGGACGAGCAATAGCGACGGCGATGTGGCTGCTGAAGGTGAAGTAAGTCAGAGAGCACAGTGCGTCATCTATACATTCGCATTTTTAGATCTTCATCAATTCAACAGCTATTAGAAACAGTAACAATAATGTGTTGGACCTGATTTTTTTCAATGTTGCGCGCTTAGCTGTAAATATTAGCGACTTTTATTTATTACCCCCAGATGCTCATCACCCTCCACTTTCCTTTAATTATCCACTGACTGTGAAGTATAGCAACTTAATTACTGCCAATCACTGGAAATATGATTTTAAAAACTGAAAGTATGTAGGTTTAAACGATTATCTTTCTAATATACACTGGAATGTGATATTAAGCAATGATATTAATTCTTCAGTCCATTTGTTCTATAGCATCTTATACGATGCTATTGATAAATTTGTACCCAAACGTTTTTGCAAGTCAGATACATTTCCAAAATGGTTTTCCTCAGAAACAAAACGCCTCATAAGAGATAAAAATAAAGCGTATAATTCAATAAAAAAAAGTCATAGTGACGCTCTCGTCGAGAAGTACAAAAATATCTATTAGAACTTACTACAACAGGTTTCTCGCTACTATTCAGGATGGTGTAAATAATGGTAACGTTGTCATTCTGGAATTTCGTTAATAGTAAAAGAAATTCGTCTGCCATTCCAAACATTATATTCCATGTTAATCTAAATTCATCAGATGGCCACGAAATTGTAGGCCTCTTTGCAAATTATTTCAGTTCCGTGTACGCCAAAAATTAAGGACAAACATACACCTTTAATGAGAGTTTTTATAACAATTACAATGTGAATCTGCATAATTTTCAAGTTTCTACCGATTCTGTATTTCACAAACTGGTATCCTTGAATGCTTCCAAAGGTAGTGGACCTGACAACGTTCCTCCAGTTCTTTTAAAAATGCGTAGTCCTTCGCTCGCTCTACCTATTTCAATCTTATTCAACGGCTCTCTATCTTCTGGAAAATTTCCTGAAGCATGGAAGCAAGGACATGTTATTCATTTGTTTAAAACAGGCGATCGAAGTCTTGTGAAAAACTATCTTCCAATATCTATACTTTGTAGTTTAGGTAGGGTCATTGAATCTCTTGTAACTGATGTATTATCATCTTCACTTAAAAACATAATATCTATAAACCAACACGGTTTCTTCAAAGCTAGGTCTACTTATACCAATCTCATCGAATATACAAATCTTATATTATCTGCTTTTTCACAGGAATATCAAGTAGACTTCAGTTACACTGACTTTAGCAAAGCCTTTGACTGCGTCGATCATTGTGTCGTATTGCACAAACTTGAGCTGTATGGTATACATAGGTCACTACTGCTTTGGTTGAGTAGTCTACTTATATGACCGTTTACAAGTTATTAAAGTTAATTCATTTTATGCTGATCCCTATCTAGCAACCTCCGGACTACCACAAGGTTCTCATTTAGGACACATACTGTTCTCAATATTTATTAACGATATTGCCAATTGCTTTCAATATAGCAACTGGCTGCTCTTCGTTGACGGCTTAAAGCTTTTTTCTAGTGTCAATACCATCCATGATTGTCTTAATATCCAAAAAGATGTATCGTCTCTTTACAATTGGTGTGTTCTACAATTTAAAGCAGCTTAACGCTGGCAAATTTAAAGTTATCACATTCGCTAAAAAAAGTCGACCATTCTGTTCAATTACTACATCGGAAAGGGTGTCTACTATTAATGACATAGGCGTAACATACTGCAGCGATATGAACTTTTCTGTTCATTTAGACAATGTCGTAAACAAGTCTTTTTAAAATGTGTGGCTTCGTTAAAAGGAATACTCGTGATATGTTTAGTGTTACCTTTTTGTTGCTACTTTTTAATTCCCTTGTTAAAAAGTACTCTAGAATACTGCCTCCGTTGTGTGGTCTCCTGGGCATCAATGTTGTCATATTGATAGATTGGAACGGACCCAGAGAATATTTATTAATTACATTTTATTGAAAATCAACATATAGTGAACGATTGTTACTCACAGGTGTTAAATCGCCGGAGGCTAGAACGAAATTGCCTTGACTGCATATTTGCATTTACAGTTCTAAACTCCTTGACAGACACCCCAAATTTATTGTATTGTAACGAATTTGGGTCCCGATCATTCCGGAGCGTCCTTGAGCCCGTCCAGGTGCGAACTGATGACTCACAAACTTCGAGTAACGACCTTCAGCCGCCGGAAGCGGTGACATCACCGTCTGCTGGGTCATCGTTCCCGAGTGTTCCACAGGGTGACTCATCGACGGATCACCGGGATTTGCTAGCAACATCTAAATTCTAGAAAGATTTTGTGTCTGGGTATAAAGTGGACCGACGGACCGAACGTGATTCATTGTGCCGCAGTAGTCGTATAGTTCATGTCATAAATAAATGTTATAAAATAAATATCGCTCGGTTTACCTAACTATTGTTAGTATTTAGTTATTGTTAATTATTAATTCTGTGTAAATAAATATTTAGTGGACATTTGTCGTAAATAAATTCCGAACCCTAGTTAAAACGTTAAAATCGTTACAATTGGTGTCAGGTGTGGGGTATTGTTTAATATAAATAAATAATTAATTAGTGTAAGTGCATCATGGCTACGAAAAATTGATGGAATTAAAAGTGGACGAGTTAAGAAGGGAGCTAGAAGAACGAGATGAAGATTCTACTGGAAAGAAATCAAACCTGCAGGAACGTCTTCGTGGAATCCTTTTAGGAGATGGTCAAGATCCAGAGACTTTCGTGTTCAATGTCCAGGTTGATGTGCAGCCACTAATGGGAAAATTGGAATCGAAATTGATGGAAAATTCTAGTAGTTTGGAATCTAAATTGCTAGAAAATTCTAGAACTCTGAAAGATGAAATGCTCGAGAATGCTAGAACAATGGAAACTAAATTAGTGGAATGTGTAGAATCGAAATTGATGGAAAATTCTAGTAGTTTGGAGTCTAAATTGCTAGAAAATTCTAGAATCCTGAAGGATGAAATGGTAGAGAATTCTAGAAAATTGAGGGAAGAATTAATGAAAACATCTGGAGCATTAGAATCCAAGGTGCAGGAAACTTGTAGAATATTCGACGGGAAACTTGAAGAATTGGAATGTAAGATGAGAGCTCTAGAAAACGTAGACAAATCTTCTAGTGAGTTTGTAACACCGACGTTTCAAGAATCAAAAGTATTAGTCCCTGGACGTCAAGAGGTACCAACCTACGATGGGAAATCTCCCTTGGAAGAGTATCTAACATTGTTCGAGACGTTGCCCCATGGTTTATGGTTGGACTACAGTGTAAAAGCGTCCATGCTCAGTACATCTCTACGTGGGGATGCTTTGAGGGTGTTACAAACAATACCAAAGGAAGAGAGGCTGAATTTCACACAATTAGTCGCTCGCCTAGAGATGAGATATGGACAGAAACATATGGAACAAGTATATCGTTCTCAACTAAGAAACAGATTTCAAAAACCGAATGAGACCCTCCAGGATTTTGAAGCAGATATCGTGCACTTAGTACGGATCTCTTATCCGGAAGCGGGGGACGATATATGTGAGAGCCTTGCTATAGAACGGTTCATTGATGGGTTGCGAGACGTCGAGACACAGCAAGCTATTAAGCTTGCTAGGCCTAAAAACATTAGAGATGCTCTGACACAAGCTCTCGAATACGAGGCTGTTAAACAGTCAATCAAAGGACAAGCTCGTATTCGAGCAATGGAGAGCGCTGACAATGAAAGTGACAACCATTCCATTGAGGATATTGTCCAGCTGGTTTTGAAGGCACTCGATAGAAGATCCAGTAAGAAGCAGATCCGATGCTGGAATTGTGGTGAGATGGGGCATGTCAAAAGTAAATGTGGCAAGCCCCAAAGAATGCAAAAGCTGGCGGAAAACTAAAGCGGGTTGGTGAGAAGGGGCAGACATCAACCCGTGGTACTGAAGCCCCCGAGGACAGTCGTCCAGATAGCAACTGCCGAGGACCATGCTGGAAGTGTCTTCGTGGATGGCAAGATCAACGGGCGAGCATACCGGATGCTACTTGATACTGGAGCTACGAAGACAATAGCGAAGGCTAACATCTTTAAATCCAAGCAAGACGTTTGTAGCAACGCAATGGCGACTTCGAACTGCTACAGGCGACTGGGCGGAAGGTCCACGGGGAGATGCGCGCCCAGATCACCATTGGAAATGCCACCTTCAAACATCAAATTATAGTGGCGGATATAGAAGAAAGACATCATACTTGGAATGGACATCATGAAAAAGCATGGTGTATGTGGTCTGGACAAGTGACAATCTTAGAACCAGAATATAGTGATAGAGGAACAGGACCTGGTGTGTTAGTTGCGAAAACTGTTGTTAAGACTAATTCTAAGATACCAGTACGTCTGATGAACATCAACTACTACCCGGTAACTCTCAAGGAAGGTACGGTCTTGGCCTGCTGCTCATCGGTGTCATCCATCGTGCATCCATCCCAGAATATAGAGACTTCTTCTGTTGCACCGTGTGAACAGCTGGATAATTTGATTGCTACTGCAAGTCAAGATTGTTGTCGGAACAAAAGGCGAGGGTGAAAGAGCTAATAAAACGATACTCCGACGTCTTCGAATGGAAGAATAGCGCCAAAGGAAGGACTAATAACGTCCAACATAAAATTGATACGGGCGAATCAAAACCTATTCGCCAAGCACCTAGAAGGTTACCTTTGGCCAAATACCAAGAAGCTGAGCAAATCATTAGCGAAATGAAACGAGATGGAGTGATTGAAGAATCAACAGCCCATGGGCTTCACCTGTGGTATTGGTGAAGAAGAAAGATGGTTCCACTCGATTTTGCGTTGATTATCGACAGTTGAACAATGTTACGAAGAAGGACAGTTACCCGTTTACCACGGATTGACGATACCTTGGATACACTTGCGGGATCAAAAAATCTTTTCAACTTTGGATTTGAAGAGTGGATATTGGCAAGTGGAAATGGAGAAGAAGGATCGTGAGAAAACTGCATTCACTGTAGGATCAGGGTTATGGCAGTTTACAGTAATGCCTGTTGGCCTATGTAATGCCCCGGGCTACATTTGAACGTTTAATGGAATCCGTTATTGAAAGGGTTGTCTTGGAGAACTTGCCTGTATATCTGGATGATATAATTGTGGTCGGAAAAAAAAACGTTCGAAGACCATGTGAAGAATTTGGAGGAAGTTTTCCAAAGTTGAGGAGTGCCAACCTGAAGTTAAGTCCAAAGAAGTGTAACTGTTCAGAAAAGAAGTCAATTACTTGGGTCATGTTGTGTCTGGAGGAGGAGTGGCCGCTGATCCAGAGAAGATCAGAGCTGTCAAAGAATGGCGAATACCTAAAGACAAGCATGATGTGAGAAGTTTCCTCGGGCTTTGCACATATTATAGAAGATATGTGATGGGTTTTGCAAACATCGCAAACCACTAATACGATTGACCGAAGAAAGCAGAAAATTTGACTGGGACCATGATTGTCAAAATGCTTTTGAACAGCTTAAAGAAGCCTTAATAAGTGCTCCAGTGCTGAGCTATCCTTTGCCAGAAGGCAAGTTCATTCTCGATACCGATGCTAGTAACGTTGGCATTGGCGGAGTGTTATCCCAAGAACAAGATGGCCAAGAAAAGGTCATTGGGTATTTTAGTAAGGTGTTGTCGAAGCCAGAAAGAAATTACTGTGTGACCAGAAAGGAGCTGCTAGCAGTGGTCAAAAGTGTCGAGCATTACTACAAGTACCTCTATGGAAGAAGATTCCTCATAAGGACGGACCATGCGGCATTGAAGTGGCTTCTGCAGTTCAAGAATCCAGAAGGACAGGTGGCCAGATGGATTGAGAGACTGCAGGAATATGATTTAGAAATTGAACACAGAGCCGGAACTAGTCATCGCAATGCTGATGCATTATCAAGAAGACCTTGTCCTTTGGAGTGCACCCACTGCAGTCGTGTGGCGGACAAGTGTGGACACGTACTACGAACAACTGTTATAGACGATCAATGGCAGCTTGAAGACCTTGACAAGGATCAAAATGAAGATTCAGAATTAGGCCATTTGATGAAGTGGATAAGTCGTGGTTCCAGACCAACTTGGGAAGAAGTATGTCCGCAGTCAACCAATTTGAAAACGTACTGGGCGCAATGGAAATCAATCAGGATGGATGATGGACTTTTAAAGCGTGTCCTGGAAAATGAAGATGGTACACATCAAAGGTTGCAGCTATTGGTCCCAAGAAGAAGGGTGCCTGAAGTGTTGAAGCAGCTGCATGATGGTGTGTCGGGTGGACACTTGGGCGTCAAGAAAACGCTGGAAAAGGTACGCCAAAGATTCTATTGGGTGAATTGCAAAGAGGACGTGAAAGAATGGTGTCGAAAATGTACCACATGTGCTGCAAGCAATGAACCCCATAAGAAAAGGAAAGCTCCTATGCGCCAGTATAACGTAGGAAGCCCCTTCGAGAGAATAGCGATAGACATATCCGGTCCGTTTCCATTAACAGATGACGGTAACAAATATATCCTGGTGGCCATGGACTACTTCAGTAAATGGGTTGAAGCATATGCACTTCCAAACCAGGAAGCTTCGACAGTCGCTGAAGTATTGGTGAAGGAGTTCATCAGTCGATTTGGGGTGCCCATGGAATTGCATTCCGATCAGGGAAGAAATTTTGAATCTGCCATTTTCCAGAACATGTGTACACTGCTTGGAATACGAAAAACTAGAACAACTGCTTTGCATCCGCAGTCTGACGGAATGGTAGAAAGAATGAACAGGACAGTTGGGAAGTACTTGTCAAAGGTTGTTTCTAATCACCAAAGGGACTGGGACCAGTATATCCATCTGTTCTTGCTGGCGTATCGCTCTTCAGTACATGAAACCACTGGACAGACGCCTGCAAATGTTCTTTTTGGAAGAGAAATTCGATTGCCATGTGACCTTAAATTCGGCTGCAAACCTGGCGAGGAAATAGTCGGCGATGATTATGTAAGCAATCTACGCCGAAAGATGGCCGAAATACACAATCAAGTTCGTTCGAACATCCTAGAGGCTAGCAACCGAATGAAGGAAAACTACGACATCAAGGCAGAGGAAGGCGGCTACCAGGATGGAGATTTAGTGTGGCTCTACAATCCCCAACGACGTCAAGGCTATTCCCCAAAGTTGCAGAGATCCTGGGATGGACCGTATGAAGTGATGAAACGCATCAACGACCTTATTTATCGCATAAGGAAGGTTCCAAGTGGGAAGCCAAGGGTGGTGCATTTCAATCGATTAGCTCCATACGCAGGAAGTAGCTCACAAGAGGAGGTCCATAGATGTAGTGTTCAGTCAGGGGATCTAACGTTCGAAGAGTTTATGAAGAAATTCGCGACAGGCAAGAGGGTGAACTACGATGTCATCGAAGAAGTGCAAAAAGACTTGTTCTCGGTGCCAAAAGAATATTCGTTGGCTCACTGTGTGGCTAAGGACTTCAAAATGTCAAGAGGAATTGCTGTGGTCTTCCGAGACAAGTTCGGCAAGATGGAGGAGCTTCGAAAACAACAACCGTATGTGGGAGGTGTCGCGCAGCTGAGACGCCAAGGGCGACTTATCAATTACATGGTTACAAAAGAAGCTTCCCATCATAAGCCTACTTACGAAGCCTTATGGAACTGCCTCCTTGTTCTTCGGGAGGAACTGCTTCTTGAAAACATAACGAAGCTGGCAATCCCAAAGGTAGGCTGTGGAATGGATGGATTGAATTGGAGTCATTCGAAGCATGATTGAAGTGATTTTCCAACATGCTGGTATAAGCATCTTGGTCTGTGGCTACAATCCATGGAAGCCGCAAAACAACCAGAAAACAGTGGACTGTCATTTTTACATGGTTTCAAAGTGCAACAAAGGAGCGACCTGTAGATTCCTTCATGACCCCAGCAAAACCATTAGGAAGTTTCGGGACGAAACAGTCTTAAGGAAGAGGCAGTGTAACGAATTTGGGTCCCGATCATTCCGGAGCGTCCTTGAGCCCGTCCAGGTGCGAACTGATGACTCACGAACTTCGAGTAACGACCTTCAGCCGCCGGAAGCGGTGACATCACCGTCTGCTGGGTCATCGTTCCCGAGTGTTCCACAGGGTGACTCATCGACGGATCGCCGGGATTTGCCAGCAACTTCTAAATTCTAGAAAGATTTTGTGTCTGGGTATAAAGTGGACCGACGGACCGAACGTGATTCATTGTGGCCGCAGTAGTCGTATAGTTCATGTCATAAATAAATGTTATAAAATAAATATCGCTCGGTTTACCTAACTATTGTTAGTATTTAGTTCTTGTTAATTATTAATTCTGTGTAAATAAATATTTAGTGGACATTTGTCGTAAATAAATTCCGAACCCTAGTTAAAACGTTAAAATCGTTACAGTATCTTTTCGATTTTCGCATCCCATCTTATCATACTCGAACTAACGATGTACTATGTACACCAGCCTGTCGGTCTACTTATGAGCCGCATTCGTTTGTTAACCGTTTGGCCACTCTAGTTAACCATGTCACACAGTATGTTGGCTTCTTTAATCTTCCTCTACATCAATTCAAAAGTAAATTGTTAACTTTAATTTAATATTTGGTGTTATTAGTATTGTTTATTTTTTGTATTATTTATTGTATACTTAGGCTGTATTTTACAAATTACATTGTACTATTTAGGCTTCGCCTGTTATGTACTCTACCCTGCTCTATTAAAGGCAGATCAGCATCTGGTCTCGTCTGGGTCAGAGTAGGACGACATCCTTAGGGAGCGGCCGAGCTGATGGGAGAGCGCTTCCAATTTAACGAAGAGGTCGGGACATGCGGAGCTGATTCTCGCTGTGTGATTGTTGAAAACGGGGAATTTTTTTCAGGAAAACTTCCAAAACTTTTGGAGTTGCGGCTTCTTTAGGAAAACCTGGTATCAGAAGCTGTTTGAGACTTGTGGAGCTGTGGAAAGACTTGGACTGCAGCACCTGCTGGCAGAAGCAGATGAAATCACTTTGCCGGGAGAGGAAGTCCGAGACGTGGAGCCTTCATCGACGATGGTTACTCTGGAGAGGGTTAGCCTGGAGGTCATGGCGGCAGCGAAAGTCGGTCCGCTAAGAGGGCCCGGTTGCTGGCTTAGGTGTGGACTTAGATGCAGCAGCGGGCGACGTCTGCAGGTGGCTAGATACCGTCGAGAGCTACAGAAGAAGTATTTGTAGCGGCAGAAAGTGCGGTTTCGCAATTAATCCCCCAGAAATCATCAAGACAGTACGAAATTGCCTATACCGAATTTAAAGTGTGATGCAGTTCCAAGAGAATTCAGAAAGTGTCCGAATCTGTATTATTGGCATACTTCGAACGTAAAATTAAAAAATTAAAACCTTCTACTTTATGATCAGCATATTCTATGTTAAAAAGTACACTGAATGTCACAGGAAATGTAAATATCACAAAATTGCCGAAACTGGTACCACATTTGAAAAGCAAATCAGTTGGATAACGTCAAAAAAGTCCAAAATTCTACAAACGAAAGAAGAACTTGAAAGATTTATACAAGAAGCACCTGATAATAGATTTCCGCTAGAAAAGGTGGCAAAACTTCAATATGGTGTCCCCAGTCTTTGCGCAAGCGCAATGGTTCTGCAAGTCAGCGGATTTCAACCCACAAAGCAACCACTAATAGAGAAGTTTCTTAAATGCACCTGTCAAATAATTGTTAGGGATTGGCCCACCCGTCGGAAGGCGTTGTGTCGCCACTCGGCAAGGTTGTGAAATAAACTATAATTAATGATGGGTAGGTATGTGAAGAAGTGTTGTTTCAAATTGTGCCAATTAAGTATAGGAGACACATTTTCCAAAGGCACAAAAATACACTAATAAAAACGTTTTCTGAATGTATCTGTCATATCAAATAATTGTGAGAGATTGGCCCAACCGTCAGGAGGCGCTGGTGTCACCTGTCTGCTCTTTGAAAAGTGCGTAAATAGTACTTCAAATTGGCACTGACAAATCATTTAAAATGCGTGAAAAGCATTTTGAACCAAAGCAGATTGTTACAATTGAACATGACTATTGTAAGATTGACAATACTTATTAAACAATATTGTTATTTGAATTACTTAATAAATTTTAATAGTTATTTATGTACCTAGAGCGAAAAATGATGCATTAGGCGTGAGTTCGAAAGTTTCGGGCCGAGCGAAGCGAGGTCCGAAAAAACTCGAACGAACGCCTAATGCATTTTTCGCTCGTGTTGCATACAAAATTTTTCCTAAGACTGTAAAATTTTCGAAAATAGGTTTAAACTGGTGTTTTTTGCCATTTCTAAAATTTCCAGCGACGTGCAAATTTTTACATCAGAATTGGATATTTTATCGCCCATTTCTTATTTTTCTTGACACTTAAACACCGACAATACACAAAATAAAGCACAAGTAACTTTAAATCGCGAAAAAAGGTTTAAATCAAATTCACAGTGACAGCTGTCAACTTTGACGTTTTCAAATAGCTGACAACTAGCCGACTTAGGTATATAATCATGAAAGCTTATATAACATTTATGTATGTTGCTATGTATTACGATTCACGGTTATATACTTACGTATGACGGCTGCTGCGATGAACTGATTCAAAACAATCAATTTTTGACGTATGTCAACAAGGCGGAAAGCTTGATTTTAGAAGCAGTCGTAGGAAATAGTAATTTATGTATTTAGTGTGTAAAGAGAGCCATTTTGGTATGAGGATGCGAGTTTCGTGCCGAGCTGCAGCGAGGCGCGAAAAAGCAACCGAATACCAAAATGGCTTTTTACACTCGAAATACATACAATTTTTTTTCTGCGGTCCTAAATAAATGACAAAATTGTTAAATAACTGAAATTTCTTTATAACAGGCAACCAGAAATACATCACTGACACTGTGTAACACACTATGTACTTGTTGTGTATAAATAAGTGTAATTTTAGGGGAACACGAGACGTTTTAGAAAAATAAATAAATATCTTATCTTCAGATTCCATCTTCAACTTCACAAAAACTCACAAACTCAAAAAAAATGTTGCGTGATGATGGACAAGCCGTGATGCAATTGTCAATAATTTTAGCCAGTTTCAGAAAAATGACGAATTACAATAATAATCAGGTTAGCCATGGCGATGCGTAAAGTAAAATAAAATGACGCGATTATTTCATTAAGACATTGTTTACGTGGTTGCGATGTTAAAATGGTTACTACGGAAAAAATGTGTGAATCGCTAACTTTTCGCATTGACAGTGAGCTTTTAATAGTCAGTTTTAGAGGTGACAGTAGAAAGAATATATTTGTTATTCGCAAATACCCCAACTGCCAGTCACCGATGGTGCTTAACAAGTGTGTTGAAGAAGACGGTTTTCAGATGCATGTCGCGCTGTGCTGACGACCGTCACAACATCAAGAGAGTATCAGGAAGGGGTCGTGGTTTGCCAACTCACGAATGGCCCTTAGGACCATCTTCTTCTTGACCTACTTTTGGATGCGTGAGTACCCACAGAGGATTGTGCTGATCGAGCTACAACCGATCGCTTCCTTCAGGGTTGTAGATTGGTACAATTTCTATCAGAAGGTGTGCGTGGAGATCCTCATCCGAAGACGAAACAAGATTGGCGGCGTTGGCAAGATAATTCAAATCGACGAGTCGAAATTTGGAAAACGAAAGTATAATCGCGGAAAACATATGGATGGACAGTGGGTTTTTGGAGGTATTTGTCGAGAAACAAAGGCTTGTTTCTTGGTTCCTGTAGATAATAGGTCTATAGAAACGTTAATTGCCGTCATTCGTGATCGGGTGGAGCCAGGGACCACGATTTATTCAGATTGTTGGAAAGCCTACGATTGTTTAAACAACGAAGGATTCCAACATCTGACTGTTAATCATTCATTAACATTTAAAGATCCGGAAACTGGTTGCCACAGGAACACGATTGAGGGCCTTTGGCGGCAAGTAATAGCCCCTTTTCGATTCGTATTTGGCCGAATTTATGTATCGCCATGAAGACGAGCAGGGCGATTTTTACTTCCGCTTTTTAACGCAGGACGATGATGGCGAGGGGGATGCGGCGTGAAAAAGGGGCAGCGGCTGAAGTGCAATTTCTTTTCTGTTTTTGTTTGACGAAATTTTATTGGTTTTTTGTTTAATTGTAGTAAACATTTCAATTTAAACTTTTTTTCCCCTTTTTATGCAATTTTTATTGTTAGTTTTAAATTTTGCCCAAAAATGGCCATTTCTTTCATTTCTACGTCTGTCACTTGCTCAATCACTTCAAATCGCCATTTATTCCGTTTTGGCTTCTATCATTTGTTTGGAAACCACTGCTTTCCGAAGGTTTTCTGCGCTTGCGCGGCAAACGTCCAACCCAGTGGGAACGCTATACTGAAGTTTTCCCGAAAAGGTAATCGAAATTAATATAAATCGATCGATTGAAATAATTCTGGACAATTTTTTAGGTCATTTTAATAATTGGCGTTTGAGGAGCATGTAGAAGAGATGATCTGTTAAAAATATCGATCGATGATATAGAAGACAAGGATTCAATTATTATTATACGAATTCCCGATTCCAAAACTCATACTCAAAGAACTTTCGTTACCTATTTCAAATCCAGACCATATCAAGATATACCGCAAGGACTGTGCTTTACGTCCGACAGTTACTACTAGTCGAAGATTTTTTGTGAAGTACGTCAGGGAAAAATGAACCAAGTGGTTGGTGTCAAGAAAATAAGGAATGTGCCAAAAGAAATAGCAACTTAACTCAAATTGTCTCACCCGGAAACCTATACAGGTACTGCTGCAGGCGCTCTTGCGCAACCCTGTTAGCCGACTTAGGAGCCGATATTACAACCATCAAGCGACATGGCGGGTGGCGTTCCAGTACTGTAGCGGAGGCTTGTACAGTGTAGAAATAAAGTCACGGATAAATTCACTAACTTCGTTGATATTCATTTTTATGAAAAAATCTTGAAGGGGTGTAGTGAGTTTGACCATACGGATTTTCAGTTACTTATGTAATTTGTTTTTCATTATATGACGTCATCGACTTTTTTAAAATAACAACATATATTTTTTATTATTGATTTCGGTAGTACTATTTATCCCGTTTCGAACGGTATAAAATTGTCAATAGGTTTGAAAGAAATCGAGAAAAATGGTCTTAAAATTTAAATATTAAAAGACAATGAAATGAGCAAAATAACTCTAGTTACCGGTGGATAAAAAAAAAGATTAGTTACATGTGAGAATTAAACAATTTGTAAATATCATAACAAAATAAGCGTCCTTTGCTTTTTCTAAATTAGAATTTACCTTTAGCAAACTATATTATTAATAAAAATGGTACAATTAAGCGACACAGTCATCGCCATTATTAACCTTGAATGGAGTTGATAATAAATTTCTAGTTGCATTTTTCAATTGTTTTTTTTTTAATTTCAATAAAAACGAATGTGCCGTCAAACGTAGGTAACTACATTTATTTTGCTCATCTCATTGGTTTTTAATATTTAAACTTTAAGACCATTTTTCTCGATTTTTTTCAAATGAAAAATAAAAATTTTTATATCATTGAAAACAACATAACAAGTACTACCAAAATCAATAATAAAAAATAGAGGTTGTCATTAAAAAAAATTCGATGACTTCATAACTTTTAAAACAAATGACGTAGCAACATAAAGGTGGTTGCAGTGTATGCCCTATAATTAAAGAGTTTTTCACAAAAATTAATATTAACAAAGTTAATGAATGTATCCTTTACTTTATTTCTACACTGTATAGAAGATTCTAATTGCAAATAAAATGTTACCATCTTCAGCAGAGCCTACGGAAATTGGTCATAATACTACAATGTGCGGAGTAATTACAGCAGCAGCCTAATTGAACACCCAGAACTAGAAGCTACGATAACTAACAGCACTGGATCTGGCATAAACTTAATTCCCTGCAACATCGGCACTTTCAATTTACATGTAGTACAACATAAATTATAATTGTCATGTTTATAATAGTTATTAGAATGTACTAAAATTTTAAATTACTTAATAAAAAGACTAATGTTGGTTACTTAATAAAATCACAAATAAGTTCGTAAAGAATGACTAACTTTTTGACATTTCTTTTATGTTCTAGAGCGCTAAAGAATTTTGCAGTTAAGTGACAAAAAAGAATCACTTTGCTTACTGAAAATTTAACGAAAATATCAACATTTGATGAGAGTTTTCGCAATAATATATATTTATGCATTAAGGGAGATATGAATATATTTTTTCCCTGATGTTGACATGGTTACAGACCGAGGGTTAGTCAACCGAAGGTAAAGAACACGAACATCACCCGTGGTATATACCATATTTTATTTACTAGCGTATTAGCAAGAATAGTATAACATAAGTACAGGATGAACGAAACTAGATGTCTCATCTCTATTATAAGAAAAGTAACAACAATAGAAAAAATCTGAAAAGAGGTTCTTAAATGGGATTGAGTAAGGTCCATTTTAAGCCAAAGTTGCATATTTTCCATATTTGGAAACTGAAGTAATGACGTCATCGAATTTGTTTTTCCCGGAAACTTACCTATATTTTGGCATATTTAAAAAGAGCTAATTTTTCTGAACACATTTTGTGAAGAAAAAATTTGCCATCTTCTTCCGTTAAAAAATTTTAAGCAAATTTGTAAAAAAAGTATTATCAAAAATTTGCAATCGTCAAGATTTAAACAAGTAGCCTTTGGAAACAAATAGCAAAGTCGCATCTGTCAATAATTACACTAATGGTTGACAAATATTGTTTTGTTGTCATTTGACTTTGAAAAATTTTCACGTACAACGAAAAAGTCGACATGTTATTAGTTTATGGGGAATCTCAAAAGAACTCTAGAAGAGCAGTTCAGTTATACGCTCAGAGATACCCCAACGTGTTTTTCCAAGCTTAAAAATGTTTGAAAGATTGGAACGCAATTTACGTGCAAATAACAAGGCATTTTCTTCTCGAAAGGAAAGAAAAATTGTTAAAAGGGTCAATTCTGACAATACTGTGGCCACTGTTTTGCAGTATTTTGAAGACCATCCAAGGAACTCGATTCGGAAAGCCTGTCATGAGTTGAATTTAAAATATAGTTCGGTACGAAAAAATTTGAAAGAAAATGGTCATCACGATTATAAACTTCACAAATGCTTGCGATGAACTATCTAGAGAAATGTTACGTAAGGTTTTAGTGAGAGAAGTAAGGCGGAAATTGGATAAGTGTCTATAAGTAGCAGGTAGTGTTTCTTTCTGTGGTAATAGTAGTATCATATTATGTGTTTTTTAATGTTAAATTAAGAATTCATACTAATTAATAATTTTTAATTATTGGCAGATGCGACTTTGCTATTTGTTTCCAAAGGCTACTTGTTTAAATCGTGACGATTGCGAATTTTTCCTAACACTTTTTTTTTACAAATTTGCTTATAATTTTTTAACGGAAGATAGCAAATTTTTTTCTTCACAAAATGTGTTCAGAAAAATTAGCTCTTTTTAAATATGCCAAAATATAGGTATGTTTCAGGGAAAAACAAATTCGATGGCGTCATTACT